>JBCEWB010825281.1:0-16207 GCA_039654565.1 Peronia peronii
CCTCCCCCCCCCCCCCCCCCCCCCCCCCCCCCCCCCCCCCCCCCCCCCCCCCCCCCACAAAAATCCTCTAACTTTTTGTGAAAACAGTTTGACATCTCTGTAGACTGGTTTTCAGCCATACCAACCCACTGGTACTTTAAGTCAGTTTTGAATGTTTATCTGTTCATAGCTCATCAATTGTGCATGTGCAAATTCTTTTGACAAAAATTGAGTGGAGTGGATTTCTGTTTCAGACACCACCACCCACTACTTCATCCTGTTGATCAGGAATGGCTGCCAGTTGATTTGTACCCAGATGTTGTCCACCCATGACTCTATGATGCGAGGCAGTCTGGATTTCCCCAACCTTATCAAGATCAATGGGATAACCGGCAACTTCAGGCTGACACTGGACATTTACAGCATGGTAGGGGGATAGAAAGATGTGTGAATCACAAGAAATAAACCATTCCCTGATGTAACACCCTTGTATCTCTCTATTGGTTATGTTTGTGAATCAGGTTGGGTTTCTTTCATTTTTGTTTTTTTGTTTTTAAGTTATGATTCTTAAAGTCATCACTGTGTATTAATACCTAATCCATATTCGTGTGCTATCAGAGCCCTTTCCATTGACACTCTCCTTAGTTTCTATGCTTACACTTTAAAGCTTGAGGCGTTTTCTAACATACCTAATGAAATCCAGTCATAATGATGTGAATATTGAGTTTGAAAAAAAAAAATACTTTTATCAGTTTGTTTATCATATTTTACACATCTTCTCTCTGCATCACAGAGCATTTCAAGAGAAATGTTGACCAAAGACAAAAAGAAGAAAACACCAAAGAAAAAAGCTCATGGATTTCCATGTAAGTTTGTGTGTGTGTGTTTGTTGTTGTTTGTTTGTTTTTTTTTCCTATTCCTACGGTCATTTTTCCGTAAAGATTGCTACAGTTAGCTTCCCCCCCCCCCCCCTCCTGTGTTTTCTCATTATTCCTTCCTTTAGTTCTTCTTTTTATTTTCGCATTCTTGGTGTGAAAATAGTATCACTATTTGTAGTGAGAGCATTTTTAGCAAATGTGTCATTTGGAGGGGGTGTGTAATGTCAGTGAAATAGTCAGTTGTAAGTATATGGAAATAATCTATTTATGAAAATGAATGATTGTTTTGGGGTATCATTTATTGTATTAGCATATTGAAATAAATTCTCAGACTTTGATGTTTAATATTCCCCTCATCCTGTTATCAGTGGAAAGTCCTGGTGGTCCTATGGCAGTGAGGACAACCAGTTTCAGTCATGTCACATCTGTGGAATTGACAATGAAAAACATTGACAAGACTTCCTTCCATTTGGACAGGGTAAGAGATTGATTTCCAATACATTTCCAGCATCAAGTTGTACCATTCCTGTGTCAGTACGTCTCTATCAGGTCATGTCATTTTATGTTGTTGCTGGCAACCTTCTAGCTTGATTGTCTGTTAAGTTACAAAATAAACAGACAATCTCTGGTTTAATTATCTTTGAGGTAGAAAAGAGGCAGATGATCTCTAGTTTGATCATCTGATAGTTACAAAATAAATTGCTGATCTGTAGTTGATTATTTGATAAATTACAAAATAGATGGATGATCTCTAATTTGATTAAAATACTCCTAGCTAACAAACGAAACTCGCCTGTTTTGGAAAGCTGCTCAGTAAATATGTGTTATATCACAAATATTCTCTCTCCTCCCTCTCTCCCTTTCTTCTTTCTCTATCTCTCTCTCTCTGCTCTCTGTCTTTCTTCTTGTACCTTTCAAGTATGTGCACAGACATGAATTATGAAATTATAAGAAAATCTCAGACCTTTTCATATTTTCTGCAGCTGCCACATCTGTCACCGTTGTATGGTCAAATCTTTATGAGACTGAAATGTTTAATGGAAGTCAATGTTGAGGAGAGAGGTTTTCTGGTAGGTCCATTAATACTTTTTACTGCAACTTGATTTTATGGTTTTTAGACAGGCACACAATTTATTTGTTTGTTTCATTCCAGCTGAAGCTGAAAATGGTGTAACATGAACATTCTCAAACTTGTTTTATTGATAAACAGAAAATAGGAGAGAGAAAATCCTTGCAGGTCTTGACATAAATACATTGTTAATTACATGTTTGCAAGAGCTGAGATAAGTAGGGAATTTGTATAATGGTCTAGAAGTCAAGCTTGCAGGGTGAACTCATTATATTCCTCATATTGTTCATGATAGAAATTGTACATTTTATATTGTTTAAGTTTGTGTTTGTGGTGTGGAAATCTTGGCCTTTTTATTGACCATAATTACTATGACAATGCAGTTTTTGAATATCACAAACCCCATTGACAATGTCTCATGAGAGGAAAGTGTATATGCAGTTTGTTTTTTTTTTTCGAACATTTGTGTTGTATTCCAGACCATGTTTGAAGATGTCAGTGGTTTTGGGGCGTGGCACAGACGCTGGTGTGTCCTGTCAGGCAACAAGTTATGTGTTTGGAAATATCCAGATGATGAAAGCAGAAAAGTAAGGCTTCAGATTATCTCTCTTTTTGTCTTATCATTTTCTAATGATCCATTACAATTATTTGCATGTTTCAGTTTTTAAAAAATGGATTTTAGAAATATTATTGACAGTCTTCAAAATAGTCTTTTTACCGTTTTATTGCTGAAGGCTTTCAGAAATGTTTTTGTTTTTTTTTTTTAAATCTTATTTTTCAGATTTGTTGATAATTTCATCTCCCATGCTTTAGTTGTCAGGGCCACAAAATTTTAGCCGTGTTTTTACTTGTTAGAGATACAATTGTATAGTCCGCAATCCTTGTAGTGCTCATTGACAGTAATGCCATCTTAAGAAAAAAATGGGCCTTGAACCTCATCCTAGCTCTTTTGTTGTAACTATTGACAGACCTTTCTAGTTTATATATATACATAATAGCATACTTTCTCCACCCATAATTACTAATGATGATACTGTTATTTCTGTCCAACAATCTTGCTGTACATTTTTGAGAATGAACAAGGTTGATACACAGTGCAGCTGTGATAACATGTTACAAAAAAAAGTTGAAAGTTGGACTCAAATATGTCATTAACTGAGCTGTAGATAGAAGCTTCTTATAAAGTTTTTGTTCATCTGCACGTAGGACCCCATGGCTTTCATTGACTTGAAGCGTTGCATTACTGAGAAAGTGGGCCTAGTACCTCGTGATATTTGTGCTCGTCCTAACACATTTGAGATGGTGACTGTGCGACAGCCACTGAAAGGAGAGCACGATACCCTCATCACCAAAACCTACAATTCAACAACTATGGTCAGGTAAGTTACTAAGTGGATAAGATAAGCATCGTGAGGTAAACTTAATTTATGTCTTAACTCTGTCTATACCATAGGTGATAAGGGGTTGTGACCACATTATTTAGCGGCTGAGCAGAAAAAAATACACTTGGGTATTTCAGATGTGAATTTCAAGCTGAACGTGACATCTAAAGTGTGTAGTGTTCATTTCAAAGCCAACAAATGTCAGATTCTTAAAAATGATACAAGAAATCATTTTTGCAAAACAAGTTTCTTGCAATACATGAAAGAAAATTGGTGGACAAAAGGGAGATAACATAAAAATAACAAAGGTTGCACAGTTTCATCAATAGCTGAAGAGAACAAGCTGAAGAAATTAAAAACTTTTACTGTTAAGGCAAAACTTTACTCATTTTCCAACAAAATGATAACTAAATAATTTGTATTCCTTAGTTTCCTATGAGTTCTGTCAGAGTTTTTGAAAATGTTGGGGGCTCTTGAAATGTAGCTAGTTTGGTTTTAAATGTACAATCCTGCATGCTTCTGTGACACATTTCGGCACTGGATGTTTGTAGTTTTCCATTTTACATACTTTTGGCCTTAAAAATGCAGAACCTTGTATATATGGATGAATTCAGTGTTGCTTTTTTGAAATACTAATATATCAGTGTGTGGTAAAAAATGGCGACTGTCAGCCCACCGATATATCGGTGTATGGTACAGAAAGAGTTAAAGGAAATTCATTTCATGATTGATGAGATGTAGAATGCATGTAAAAAATACATTCATGCTCTCATGCATTCAGATTTAGATAGACATCATTAATCTCCTTAAAACAAGGCACACCCAAGAACTACTGCAACATGGCAAGTGTATCCTTGATGGCAGAAATGACTTTCTAATACTGTGTAACTAGCTTATTCTGGTCATTATCTGAACCTTGAGATCTATTATAATGAGATAGTCACTGGTTACTTGTACAAGTCCCTATTCAGGCCATAAGATTAAAGTTACACTCTTTGTTACAGAGTGCATTTATGTGATAATGGTCATCATTCTCAAGTATTAAGCTCATACTCTGACCATGAAGCATGAATGAAATTCTATAATTTTCACTGGAAATTAAAGCAAAAAAAAAAAAAAGAAACTAGAAAAGGCCCTGCGCAATTTTATCATATTTTACCCATTGACCATCTAAATTTATCGCAGGAACATTTGTCAGTATTAATGATAGCCTGAACAGGACCATAACTCAAGTTCTAGTTTAAATTAAAAAAAGTCTGGATATGACAATAGAAAGTTGCTGTACATCCTGAATTGTTTATATGTTTTACATGTTTCATTTTTGGAAAAGGGTAACTACTTTGTTGAAGTGCTTCTAGAGCATTTGTGACATATTATTGCTAATGTACAGAGGATTTGGGGGTTTATAAAAATTCACCATTTTTATTGTTGTTATGAAATGAGATGATCAGCAAGACTTGAGTCATAGTGTCTAATTCATGTTTTCAGACATCAAATGTCAGCCGACTCCAAAGAAGAGCGGATTGTATGGTGCAACAAAATCAACAGAACCCTGGCAAATCTGAGAACTTGGAACGCTGATGCTTTGAAGCCCATGAGAGCCACAGAATCTTCCTCCTATCGTTGATAGCCATTTGACCATATTTTGCATGTTTTATTAGTCTTATTGATATTACATTTTTGCATATATACATTATATCAACATATCATACCAATGCAGAGCACATCCCCTGACAACTTTAGTGAAAATCCATCCAACAGAAAATGTGATAACTTTTGTCTGCATATTATTGCACAGTTCATCATGTCCTTCCACCAAGACTGCAATCATATTTTGGAAAGAGTGTGGAATGTGCACAGAAAACTTTGGCTAGAAAGAAATCAAGTGGACCAACACTATACAAAATGAAACTGAAAACCACAATTTTTCAAGGAATTTTTCAACAACCACATGTCAAGAGCTGAAGAGAAAACAGTCATTATTTTTTTTTTTTTTTACTCATATGGTTTGTGATTTCCACAATGTGAATATGCTCAGCAAAGTCATTGGTCATTTTGCTTTCCTCAAGAATTGTTCTTTGTCGTGTTCTTTGACTTTCACTTTTTGACAGACATGCAGATTCTGAAGTGATGTTTGTTCTCCCACAAGAGAGAAAGAAATCACATTATAACCACACAACTTTGCCTATGTCGATTTGTGTAAATGTACATAAAGGCAGATGTGTTCAATAAGTGGCTTTACATTTGCATATGATGAAATGTAAAAATTTGTATGTGATGTATACATGTATCAGCTGTATAATAGCTATAGCCAATATTTATATTTTGTAAGCTTTGAGAAGTCATAATTATTACGTATATATTATCAGCGAGTGTTGCTAAATTCATGTTTGAAATGTTTCATTCATCACAGGTTTTTTATGCTTGTGATTTCATGTCTTGCTTATTTCCATGAACAATCACGCATATGACACTTTTCTGTTCTTGATTACTTTGTGCAAATGTCTTTCATAATTCATATGTTGCTACATGTATTACAATTTCATGTCATTGATAATAGGACAACCACACAGTCTCATACATACAGAGACAGCTTTTTTATTTATTTGTTTGTTTGACAAGACAAGAAATAGATGTGTTTAAAATTGCATCGTGATACTTCAGAAATGCCAGAGAGTCAGTAATGAAGAGATTGGCTAGCCACCCCATGATAATTTTTTTTACTCTGATGCGCAAAACTAGAAGAAAGAACTGGCAGTTTTGGGTTTTTTTGTTTTGATTTTTGTGCCAACTCATGTAGCAAACACTGATGTCTGTCTTTCTAAAACCTTAGTCATTTTCACCATTTACCAATGTTTGTACTACAGTGTATCAAATTTCTATATTTTGAATTTTTATACAACTACCAAAAGTTTTAGTCTCTGATCATGTTTTATAATCAGTTTTGAAGATGAATTCCTCCCTTCCCTTTTCTTTTCTCTTCTCAAATTACATGTATAATGAGGATGTTAGTCCCATCAGTGTTCAAATGCTTATATTTCTTTATTACTGGAAGAGTTTGAAATCTGATCAGATTTGTGGGAAATTTAGTTCACTGTATCATTATTTGTTCATTGGCCACACTTTCCATAATCACTGCTGACTTTGTATACGGAACTGCGTTTTTGTATACATGCATGCAACAGAATATCGATGTATCTCATTCTCCTGTCTGGTAATCCCTACAGAACACCTGATAGCTTTAGAATTTATAAATACAGTGTGATCTGGTGCATGTTTGCTCTACCTTCAATTTTATGATTTTTGAAGATTTCTGTATGAAGAAAGGGAGACACAAAAGCTACCTTTTTGTGGTAGTTTACTATAGTTATGCTTATTTGCTGTGCTAAATTATTCTCTATGTGATATAGTGTTTCAAAAAAAAAAAAGAATCTTGTTAAAAGCTCCCGGGCTTGCATATTCTATATCCAGAGTAACTTATCACATTCTAAGGTCATTTTGGACATGAAATAAACAAGCATTGAGTGACTTCTCTAAGCAGTTTGAAAAGTGGAGATAGAAATTTCGTCCTCTAGGATTATTTAAAAAATTTACAGTACATTTACAGTAGTCATTCTTTGTAAAAAAAAAAAAAAAATAGCTATGTAATGATACAGATCAGGAACCAATTTCCTTTTTTCAGTAGAATGAGAGAGAGAGAGAGAAAAAAGGTTGTAGAGGCTTTAAACAAGGTGAGCCAGGTTGTCAGTTCTGTGAAATGTGGTGTTAGAATAACAAGCATTTAGGTCAAGACAGATACATGTGTTAATGGCCTTGTTTGTACAAACTCATCCATTCTTCTCTTACTTAAGGACAACATGGTTTTGTCTGATCTTTCAGTTATTATTCTGTACTATAAAATATGAGTACCTCATATCTTGTAAATGTTTTCAGTGAGATATTACAACAAGTCTCAAGACACAATACATTGGCAGTAACAGTTACAAATCATGAAAGTCTGAAATGAGGTCGAGTTATATTTCTGCCTTAAAATATCTCTTGGGAACCCTCTTGTATCATGCCTTTATATGGTACAAGTTTACCAGTGGGAAACTGTCACGACTATTATATAAAGACGTGACGCAAAAGGCTTTCTGGGGGATATTTTAAAACAAATTTAGTGTGACATAATTTTGGACTTAAATGGTTTGCGACTTTTACCATCGCTATGTAGAATATTACAGTATCAGTACATGCATATATTGTATGACAGGCATATTTAGCTGTGCCCGTATGGCAGTGGTCTAACTTGTAGTTTGTACAGATTGGTGCTTTTGTCAGAAATATTTGCTCTCCCTGCAGGAACTGGCTGTGTGTGAACAAGGCCAGACTATGTTAGAGTTTATCCTTTGGACTTACCTCATGGTGGTCTACTGAGCAAATAACCAATGATTGCTTAGGGTTGAACTATAAACAGATAGAATACCTAGTGGTGTAGGTGTAACTATGGTGTCTTTGTATTTGTGTATTTTTATAGGAAATATTTGAAACAGTATGATCACTGCTCTGTGATAATGGCATTTCCAGCACTTCTGAGATAATTAGGAATACTTAGTATTCACAACTCTGTTGATAGTGTTTGTGATTTTAGTGAA
Source organism: Peronia peronii (assembly GCA_039654565.1). Lineage (NCBI taxonomy): Eukaryota > Metazoa > Mollusca > Gastropoda > Systellommatophora > Onchidiidae > Peronia > Peronia peronii. The sequence continues at coordinate 7,943 of JBCEWB010825281.1, forward strand.
TTGTTTCTCTTGGCACATTTCTTGTCTAATGACATTATGTGACAATGATAGCTGTCATGTTGAGGGGTGCCATGAGACAGTAGTTGTACTTTGGTCTCAGTGTAACTTCTGCCATGATCACAGGGCAGTGATAACATGTAGGTGTGTTGAATCCTGTGTACTTGAATGAGAGTTAACCTGTCAGCCACATACAGCCAGCAGTGAGACAAGTACTGTAAAGACCCTGCTAGGCAGGGACAGATTGCACTTGCACAGTCTTCATGGCAGGACTGATTGTGAACAGGAGAAACCAGTATAATAAATGTTTAAAATTCTATTTTGTTTGTAATTTTTCATTGTCATAGTTAGATGTTTGTTTCTGTCACAGGGCTATCAGAGTTCCGTGGATCCGAAAATCCGGGGTTTGCGGCAGTCTGTGGTTTCGATGTGGCGCTCATGATTGTTGAAATCTCGAGTATTACTAAATTTACAGTATTTTCTCTGCTAACAAATATCTAATACAGAACCGTAACCGGAGCAGGATTATTGCCAGATTGGATTTATGTTGGCCCAGGTGAAAATGACTAATGAAATCATATTTGGCATGCAAGAGAAATGCAAACCTGGCAGCTCGGCCCAAAAAGATCCTGAGCCACGTCCGGGAATGCGTTTTGAATCTCATCTTGTCGCCTACATGGCTGATGGAAAGGAGTGGAAGATTGGTAGTTATTATAAATGTTATTAGTAATTACAGTTAATAGTGTTTTGAAAAACTTGTTTTAAAGAGCGCTTCTCCTGATTATTCTGTGGAGGGCAAGTCCTGGTCCTTTGACAGTGTTTGAGGCTAGGAGATCTAGATCTACCTTTGGATTTTCTTTCGTGATTAAACATCTATAAGATCTCAGTGTGGCCTGTCAGTGCAATCGTTTAAATGGTTTGGTGTTTTTACATCAACTAGATTTATGCTATTGCTAGTCACTACTCTATTAGACTACAATTGAGATCTAGATCTAGTCTAGTTTTACTGTATTAGGTGCACTTGTCTTGTGGGAGTACCATTCTGCCAATCAGTATTATTCATCATTGACCTTAGTCTTGATTAGAATTTCTTTTATTGTTTTTCAGTGTGACAAAGCATTCAGTTTGCTTTTGTATGAGATTAGGTTTTTGTGAGGTGAAATGTGAGTCATATATATTATTTCGTATGCCGGCCGACTAAGTTCAAGGATTGGCTCAGTTTTGCACTGACAGCCCTGCTGTCACAAGAGAAGGCATATGTTGACACATTTGTCTACATTTGCCTAAGCAATTTTTGTTAAAAGTTACTGTCGCGATGCCAACCACTACACTTTTACTATGATGATACACTCCACAAATAACCTAATTTAACAGCCATCATTTTGTTTCGTAAATTTAAAGTCACTTTTTGTGCCAAAACCCACTTTGCCTAAGACTTTAGGTTTCAGCACAGTGGGCCAGTTTCCAGCACGTCCCATTCTAGCATCAGCAGAAAAAATAGATCCAACACGGGTGCAAGTTTTAAACACTATGTTATGAATTGAGCACAGCTCAGTACACCCATTACCATGCTCAACCTGTGACACATCAAACTTTTTGCCATCTGTTTCACTTATTGTTTCAATAAAGTTTTGTCACCTAAGTTTCAGCCAACACAGATCCGTTCCAATTCAGACCCAACTTTTCATTGGAAGGGGAATGTGCTGGCACTGGATTGGGGATATGCTGGAAACTAAACCACTGTGTTTGAGTTCTTGATCATATTTGTGACTTGACAGAAAATGGCATCTGTCCATTTTCTCAAACCAGCTACAATTGATCTGGGTCATTGTGGGATGTCAGTGACATATGAGACATGATACGATGAAATCAGGCACTCATCAAATTTTTAGCATAGTATGGAGTTATTGGTATCACTGTGAAGTTGATTCATTTCCCTTTCTGTGTGTAAAAGAATTTTTGTTCTACCATAAGTGGCAATTAAAGACGATAGGGATGGCCTGTTGTTGCTGCAACTGAATTTAATGAGAAAATGGTGGATCATTTTTTAAAATCCTTATTAATCCTTATTACTATATTAATTAGGCCATGCCATTAAATTACAAATGTTGGGCGTTTACTCAATCTATTTCAGCAAACTTGACTCTGAAATGCATTTTTAGATTGATATAGAAAGGTTTGTGAAGAAGAAAAAAATTGCATTAAAAATTCATGCACTGTTGATAAACGTGTGACTTCTCCCGTCGCCTCAGTTTGACGAGCGCCTGATTTCACTGTGTCACGTCTCATATGACGCTGTGGGGGAACAGCAGCTACTGCTAGAATGAAATGGTTACATTGTATCCAGGTTGGATTGAGTGGAACTCTGGTCTATGGTCTCTCACACTGACAAATGATGGTGACTGTTGTTAGCCAAAAAGTTTCTACCACATGTTGATGATGATAATGATGGTTTGGTTATCTATACACAGTGTTGCAATAGGAATACTTGGAGTGACTACTTGACATTTGTGGTTTGGACGAACCTCTCAGTGATCAATACCTAGATTATTTGGACATTATTAGGACTTTGGTAATATACATTGTATTTAGCCCACACATTAGGACATCATACCTTATAAAAGAAATTCATATAGATGCGCGTAATATCATAAAAAAAAAAAAAAGATAATATGAATATGCAAGATCCAAATTCTATATTTCCTAAGGACCTGTATACAATTTGCAATACCAACTACGTGTATCATGATGACATGTTCCAATAAGCCATTTATTCAGCCAGCTAAGTTACTTCTCTTTGTCAAGTACAAGGAGTACAAGACAAGCATGTGTAAAGAAGGAAAAAAAAATCACTTTTGCTCTTTATTTGAAACATAAACCAAATAATTATGAAAAAAATATACTGCCTGACGAAGAGCTAATTGAGTTTGAAAATTTGGCTAGTATTATCAATTTGATCAACATCCAGTTCTTCATATTGCTTTTTTTTTTTTTGCGCTTTTTAGTGTATTTGATTGGTTACTGGTTAGACAGTCTTCTTAGTTTTAAGACATTTTAGGAAATTGAAAGAAATATCACAATGAGAAAGAAATGGTATCACCATGTGCTCAATTTTTCAGAATGTTCTGTCGCACACAAGAAAAGATTGTACTTCTTGTGCTTGGCAAAAGGAAGCATTTTGGCTGACAGTCAAACTGGTTCATTATGCTCATTTTTATCCTCTTGCTGAAAAGACAGCGTTCATGCCCAAAAATGTGCCTTGTTACTGATTCAGACTGTGTAACTACTAGCTAGTGAGCACAGTTTTGATATATATATGTATATAATTTCATGCTGAGTAACTTTGTGAAAATACTTTGAATCATGGCTTTTTTTTTTTTTTTAATGAAAAAAAGGCAATCATGCAATATGGAAAGGAACAAAACAAAATAATTTTCAAACTTTGGCTTTATTCTGCATCAAATGGGTCAAACAGCATAAATTTAGGACGGCAGCTTTTGTTCAATGAAAGAGAGATTTAACTGTCACAGAAGGAAAGCAAACTTGTCAGGAGCAGACAGCGTTCACTCCTCTTTCCCCTGTTCTGGAGATTCCCCAAAGCTGAGCCAGGATCTCTCGGGACTGGCCAGCCGACAGAAGACACAGACTGTCACATCACGGAAGTTCTCCAGCTGGGACATGGAGAAAGGCTTGCCACATTTGGAGCACTGAGCAAAAAAAAAAACAACATATCTGTCAACTTATCAAACTGAACACATAATTGACTGTGGTGGCATAGACCTAGTTTGTGTCTGTCTTGATCTGATACCATTTTTATTTTTCTACTGCTGATTTATTATACAAGACGGGATTTATTTTACGAGTATGAGAAACATACATGTATATATGGTGGTTATACATACTGCAACAATGAAAGCATTGAGCTGTGCAGAATTAATCATCACATCCAAATTCATCACTGACTGATGTTCTGTAACTAGAGCAGTTTCAAGCAGAATCATTCTAAAAACATTTCTTGTCAAGTGAATTCTAATAGCAAAGGCAAATGATTCAAGCACATTATAGTATAAATATAATACATGTAACATTTTCACTGTTCTACAGGGAAATAGGATTGTTATTTTATACAGCTAGGTGACTGTAAATGAGCAGCTCCGTTTATGTGCTGACTGGGATCACAGAAGTTAACTTTGAATACAAATATCTCAGCTAAGCATAGTGCAATTCTGTCATATCGACATCTTAAAGCTCACTAAAATGAAGTTGATATAAGAGAAAGTCGATATAAGATGACAACTTAGGCAAAGTGAGGTGTGAGGAATGCCAAATTTGCAACCATATCCTGCTTGGACAAAGCCCTCTTTCTTGTTGTCACCCTCTAAAAGCTGAAGTTTTACATCAATGGTCAGAGTCTGTCTTTTCTTTGTCTACAGTTTCTGTCTTTTCTTTGTCTACAGTTTCTGTCAGTGTATGACATACATTAGCAGTATGAGAGTACAGCAGAGTGCAGCCTTGATTAAAAATTCCAGCAAAGTCCACACAAGCTAATTGTAAAGCAATACACTGTGGGTCCACCAATCCTGTATGAGTTAGCATTGGCAATAGTAGGCCTGCCAGTCCAGCTGGACACATGCTGTTCTTAGCAAAGCCTGCCCATCACGCAACAATGAAGCAGTGGCCCTCACAGACAAGTGAAAGATGCAAAGAATGGTAAATCACTTTTGCTTTCCTTTACAATGACTACTTTTGTTGGCCAGAGCACTACTCTAGTCTATGTACTAAAAATATAGGGTGAAAAAAACAAATTACCACTCGTGTCGATGTAAGAGGAACAACGGCCACATTATGTCTATACAATAGATTTTATTTATTAATAATATAAAGAGAAAACTGGGACCAACCACTTTCTGATTATGCAAATATATGCACTGACCTTAATAACTTTGACACCCACGGATTTCTTGTTCTCCAGCACTATAGGTATCTTGTCCGAGTCAGAGATGTTCCACAATCGCACTGTTTTGTCCTATCATAGGGAAAGGGACAAGTGGGGGGAAGGGTGAATAAGAAGTTATTTTTCAACTGTCCAAAAGTTCACACAATTTTTTGTTCAAATTAAACACATGAAACACAGAAAGTAAATACACACAGTCATTTTCTATTATTAAAGCAATGATAGTTTTCCTCTCTAACAAACAGGGTCAAAACTCATAATGAAAGATGAAGACTGGCAAACAGTTTAAATATTGGCAAAGCCTATTTGTATGTATGTACGAAGATGTGATAGTGTGATACCGCTTCCCCGTCCGTATGACGGGCGAGGAAGACCAGCCCCACCGCCTTGATGATGTAAATTAAAAGGGCTATTGTGCGGAAAGGGGTTGTGTAGGGGGAGGGGAGCGTAGGTTGGGAAGGGCGATGCTTTGTCTATCTGTGTTACTATCTAAAACAATGCAGTCTCTGTATGCGAGGCCGACTTGATGATTAGCCTAACCTCCCTTTCCACCACCGCTCATGCGCGCGTCAGCACACACTACAATTGGTGACGCCTCTCTCTTCACAGTCAAGATAACCTCCCGAGAAAATTTAGTGGGGAAAATTTGCATGAACCTGAAGCCAACATCTTGGGGAGGAGGGGGATCTGGATTGTGGGTTGACATGATATAGAGCACAGACTCCACTCCTTGAAAAATTTGACTAAAATTAAACGGCTTCGACTAAACGTATAGATGTAATAAGCCTTTCAGTATCACTTCAGAAACTGAAAAATCAGAACTGAAGTCCCGTGTCTAATGGATAAGACATTGGTCAGCGAGGCCAGTGGACTGGGTTTGAAACTCGGTTGCGCCACATCACTACATACCCACATGTAGCTGTCTGCTAGATCTGGCCTATAGGCCTATTTTTAGAAAACATTGGCTATCGTAATGTTTTTTTAAATGATAATTTTCCCAAACTCTAGATTCTAGATCTAGTATTTAGATCTACATTTCATTTGTAAAACATTTATCACACATCTCTATGACACATCTAGATCTATAAGCTTACATGTAGCAGTTTTGTTTAATTGCAGACAAGGGTAGATAGATTGTCCAGATCTGATATTCTGATATGATTTAGAATGTGTCCATTTAGACAATAAATATTCAGACAACCTGTTGAAATATGCTCCAATGTTGTCACTGACATGTCAGCAAGCAAAAGTAGGTTATGATTTGGAATGCGTTTTAGATCTAGATCTAGAATAGAACTACAGGTCGGACGCGTGTCCAAATTGAGACAGCTTCTAGTACTTCTACTACTATCATTTAATTCAGCTCAAACCCTTGCTATGCTACATGATCTCGATGAATAAATAAATCTAGGAGTAGGAGATAATCTAGATCTAGATCCAATTTTGTTCCAACTTGAAGTTCTTCAGCCATTTATCACTGTAGATCTATATTAATTATTATATCGACTGACACAATAAGACAATGAGATGGCCATATGGAGCTAGCCTCATGGTTTCTAGCTCCATGGATGGCCTGAACCTATTCAAAAATGGAGGGAATCGTGATTGGCAAATCTCGCGCTTGCGCATGATGAGAATATCGTACGGATGGGGAAGTGGTAAGCTATCACATCTTCATACGTATGGACGAATAGCCACCTCGTTAAATATTCTCCAATAAATAGTCAGGCAATGATCCTGTTCTCAGAAAACTGAAGAGGTGGACAAAATCTTTAGCAAACTCACCTTTGAACAGGATAACAGCCAGTTCTGATCTTCACTGAAGCAAACATCATTGACCCAGCCATAATGTCCCTTGGGAAGAAGATTTTATGTTGTTATCAAGTTGTGCAGTACTGTAGTACATGTGTTTAGACCTACATTTTCTACCGATGCTTTTTTCCCTACTTCTATGATACAATTGCTGAAACATAACGCCCTCAGCACCTTGCTCCAGCTGAGCTTTTAAAGAACAATGTGATGGAAAATTGTCTCTCAAAAGAAATTAGACACACAAATGTTAAAAAAAACAAAACAGTACATGCACATGGATGTCTCTGGAATTTATTTTTCATAAAACATCTTTTATATTTCATTCAAGATTTCATTATTGTGCTAAGTATAGTACATTAGCCTGTGTAACAAATGAGATGCCACATGACGAAATCAGGCTCTCGTCAAATTTTGAGGATATGAAGTTATTGGTATCACTGTGAAGATTATTCATTTCCCTTTCTGTGTGTGAAAAAAATTTTGTTCTATCTTAAATAGAAGTCAAGATATTCACAGTTAAATACGATGAGGGTGACCTGTTGCTGCAGCTGAATTCAGTGAGAAAATGGTCAATAACTTTTGTTAATTCTTATCAATCCTTATTGGGCCATGCCACTGAATTGCAATTTTTGGGCTTTTACTCAATCTATTTCAGCAAATTTAAATCTGAAATGCATTTTTAGATTGATATAGAAAGGTTCTGTGAAGAAAAAAAATTATGTTAAAAATTCATTCAATGTCGAAAAACACATGATTTCTCCAGCCGCCTCAGTTTGACAAGCACTAGATTTCTTTGTGTCACGTCTCAAATGGAACCCACCTGTTTTTAGTTTCTAGTAGTCTTTATCATTGTGGTTGTCTGAAAGTACAGTCTGTGTGTGTAGAGTAGAGAGGTTTTATGAGTCCCACTGTAATGTCTTATAGCAATGTCATAAAGAGATGACTATTTATAGGCTAAAATGTTCACCTGCAGTTTCACTTTCTGCACATTATTCTCCACGTCCCAGACAACAATGCTCATGTCATATGATCCAGTCACCAGCAACAGACCTGGAATGCACAATTATTAACAAATACATTGATTTACCCATAAATATCAACCGAAAACAGTTGCACAATGAGCAAGAAAATGTTCCAGTTCGTCAAAGTATCTTAAACTCGTACTTCTCTGGCCCTGTGGAATAAGCAAATTGAAAAATTAAGTACTTTATGTTTTCAATGACTGGTTTTCATCATGCCAAATGCAATATGTAATACACATATTATATGGTATTATATAAGTACACTCTAACATGCTTATTAAGAAACGTTTAAAAAGAAATTTGCGTTATTAAGAAAGAATCTTTGGGAACGGTTTTGTAATTTCTTATGCTTACAAAGAAATAAAATGATGGGCCGATACGAAAACTACGCTTATAACGAACTGTTTTCATTTCCCCGATCGCACTTTTCTTTCATATTAAGCATAACCAAGACCAAACTCAGGTACCGAACCAGTTCCC
>JBCEWB010825503.1:0-16205 GCA_039654565.1 Peronia peronii
TCATGTATTTGGGGCATGATTTTGAGTTCAGTGCGAAGGCCTAGCCGCTGAAATAGTACTAATCTAATCAAAATCAAAGCTGGATATCTAAATAATAATTTTGGAGTCGCTCGTCCAGTTTCAAGATAGGCCTATCGGAACTGTAGAGTCCAAATCAAAATCTAGATTGCGAAAAACAACAGTAGCGTCAACTTTCGGATTTGGGTTTCAAGTTGTCAGTAAATCTCGCCTTTTTTTCCTACTAAGTGTTTTGACTTAATATGACTTTTAGAGTGAATTTTATTCCAATTTTTATAAGCCACCATCAATCCAGTTGGACAAAAATTGTTTCTTCTCTCTCCCTCTCTCTCTCTCTGTTATTGTTATGGAATGCACTAATAAAAGGGATATCATTGAAGAGCAGTTCTAATCCTCTACTTTACCAGTGGTCCTTTTCTTTTCTTTTTTCCCACGAATTTTATAATTTTATTAAATATTCTAGGTTAGAGTTATAAATCTACACACACTAACAATAATATATTATCCTCAAGTAATCAAGACTTTCCATTGTACTGTTTGGACAATCCAGGGATCCTTTTTTTTTTTTTTTTTTTTTCAGATCTGGATCTACATAGCTCTAATAAGTATCCAATTATTATAAAGTCCCAGCTGTAGATCTGGAATATATTGTCCAACATACTGTGAATTGTGAACATTAATGTAATTCTTCGGATAAGTTTGCAAAATAAGATTCAGAAGTTCTCTGACAAATTATCGCAAAATGTATGCCTTTGATACAGCGTTTACGACAAGTTACAGTATGAGAAAAATAGTGCAGGTTTGTGATAAGCTGCAAAATATGAGCTTTAATTAATGCAGATTCTACGACAACAAGTTACAAAATTATAGCATTCATATGCAGTTTCGCAAAACATTTTAAAATTGACACTTTATGAATGTGAACTGTGAAATGTGAGAACTGAAGCAGCCTTTCCGACAAGTTACAAAGTAACGAAATGTGAAAATTAGTCCAGCTTTTCCGACAAGTTGTAAAATAAGAGCTTTAATGCAGTTTTTTCAACAAGGCACAAAATGTGATGAATATCAATGCAGCTTTACTGAAAAAAAGTATGCATTGATGCATTTTAAAAAAAAAAACAACTTTTTGAATACTTTTTTGTGGGTTCAACACCACGATTAAAAATGCATTCACCACCTTGTGATATAAAAATATATTCAAATCATTCGTACAGAATTTAGTGTGCATTCTCATAATAAGAGAGTTATTACAGTTATCATGGCTGACTTGTCCCCAGTTCCATTTGTGCCAAAATGTTTTTCCATTCAAACAAATGATATAATACATGTATTTTTTTTTTTAATAAGATCTACATCAACAGTCAGATTTTTAATACTGGACACGCACATGCAGTGACAAATGTCCACTTTATAATGATTGTGGTCTGCATACATTTGTGAATTTTAGTCTATGTTATCTGGCAATTGTTGCAACTTCTATAGTTACTATGTGATTTTCTTCGTGACCTCGGTGTTCATGGTGCGAGGATGCTGTTTTAACTTAATTAAGTAGAGAAATTTACTTGGATAAAAGATTTGCCTAATGATGTAAAGTTATTGCTGTACAGGATTTTTATTCCTTAATTCTTATTCACTAGAAACATATTATGGTATTTGCTTGATTTATTTACAGAACTAGTAGGGAAGTTAAGATGTAATGTCTAAAGTTGATTTTAATTTTGTTATTCTTTTGTAATCTATTATTATTTCCCAGCCCAAAGTGACCTGGCTGTCCTACATTACTATTGTGGCTGTCCTGTGTTATGTTTCCTTCTTTGCCATTGGGCCAGGTAAGATTTTGTGCCCCTTCATACAACATGTTGAACCTGTCGATCTACACAGGTAAAAATGTACAACTTCGTTGATGTGCAAGTATAGGGAAACCAAGTCATTTTTAAGTTGGAACAGTATTGAACGGCATACTGTTCCAACTTGAAAATGACTTTATTGGACGGCATAATTATTCCTCATCTGGACATCTAGATTCTTTGACGGTATTTCTTTTTTTTTTTTCTTCTTGGCTTTTAAACTATTTGATTACATTAGAAGAAGACAAAAGCCATGGACAGGACTAGAGTCAGACTGCTGGTGTATATAACATGTTCATCTATTGTTCCTGAAATCAAATCACGTTTTACAAGGTGTATCTCATGCTTTGATTGAGAAATTACATTGCATAAATAAATAAGAAAAACATTATAACTTACTTATTTGATAACTTAACCAACATCTCATCCTGTATTGAACTTGGTCTTTTTCAGAAAACATTATGACTCTCTGTTTAATATTAATATATATGTATTTTGTTAAACTGAAAGTATAAGCTGGTTGACATGACTATTTGCAGGAGCTATTCCATGGTTCATGGTGGCCGAAATGTTTGCACAGGGTCCAAGATCAGCAGCAGTTAGTGTGTCTGTTTTTGTCAACTGGTTGTGTAACTTCACCGTGGGCATTATATTCCCTGTTTTGCAGGTAAGTTATTGGATTTATTCTCCATAGCTTTATCTACAAACTGAATAGAGTAGGGAAGGGATCTTGGAGTATGCTCAAGTAAACCCTAGAATGAAATTATCATGAGAAACATTAACATTTCCTGCATAAGCGTTGTTATCGAATTTGTGATTGATTTCAGTATAAGATTATTTGTTTGTTAACCTAAAAGTACCAACAATAGAGACCACTTATGTAGCATTATTCCTGTACAGTGCAAGCTCTAAGTCCTTTACAATCTATTATTACCCCAAAAGACCCAATGGAGATATTCATGTTCTCAGTTTCCTGGCGATCATACAAGATGGCTGCATGTTAGTCATCACTATTCTGATCACTTTAACAATAATATTCTCTGTCTATTATCAGGTAAATCATCTTTTTCAAAGACACAGTATCATTCCGTCTTGGAAATTGAACCATCTTTTTATACTGGCCCTATGTAGAACTAAGAAGGAAATTCCAGTGTAAAGTATGATAAGCAAGTCTTTGACCATTCGGCCCTATGAGCATTTAGGGGTAGCCTACCCCATGGGAACTATGATGATCTGACTTGATTTAGTTTACTTAGCAATATTTTAAGTGATGCAGCAAGTCTTCTTATTTGAAATTGTTTGATCATGGTTAGAAAGAGCAGTAAGATATTAAAATGCCTTTCTCTATTTTGTTTCTTCAACTTACACTTTATTAATCATTTTACTGCTGTCCATAAAATGAGGTACATCCAAATATTGTTTTCTCATCTATGGGAAAACTTGCCATCTATTTAGCTCATGATTACAAGATTGGCATGGCAAGGAAACAGTCTATTTCTCAGTTCTTGCACTGAACTTGCATTACTGCATAGCCACAAAAAATGAGTGGAAAGACAAATACGTGCATGTATCATGATCCTTTACACTGTGTATATCAATTTTTTCCCCCCATTTTGTTCTCTCCACAGAAATCTATAGATAAATATTCCTTTCTGCCCTTTGCAATTCTGCTGGTCTTGTTCTTCGTCTTTACATTTGTATTTGTGCCTGAGACAAAGGGAAAAACAATCTTAGAAATCACCATGATATTCCAAGCTCCAGCCTCGGTCAATCAGCCAGAAAATTTGAATACCCAGTATCTCGAATCAAAGAGTGTAGCAGGCTGTGGACTCACATCAGCTTCAACCAGAGCCACAGGTTTACATAGTATTGAATCTTCCGAGGAGGAGGATGAGAAAGTCTTTGGAAAAGTGCCATATATCAAATTTCAATAGCAGACCTGTTCTTATGAAAAATAAAATCTTTGAAAAACTATGCAAGAACATAGATGTGTGTAAACTGATGTAAAATTTAACAGAACGCTATGTGGCAGAAGTCATTGCAATTTTCCAGGATGTTATATCATCTTTATTGAAATCACACTTATGATTTTCATTTATGCCAAATTTATGGCCCTATTCATTATCTCCTGAGTCTATTCACAATGCTTTCATAAATCAAAGGCTGAATTCATTTTGCTGAACAGACATTGTAATGAAAATTGAAGGGATGTTAATGTGATACAGTCGAGTCCACTCAAACCGAACTCTGATTAAATGAATTTCTGATAAATGGAATAAAAACAAACAATAGACAATTTTTCCTCTTTGCACCTATTAAATGGCTCTCACGTAATTTGAAGCCATCGCTGTGAGTTTCCTTTAAATCGAACTGGTCAGCGCCGCCACAAAGGTAAAAATCAGCTTGTTTTCTACATGTGGTTTCCATCAACACGGATGCTGGCGGTTTGAAAACAAAGGAGACAGCGCTGCGGATGTGGTGAGAGGGGTTAGACAATGTATTATGCCTGCGTGCAGCGTAAGTAGGCCATGTGTTGGCGGGGGAGGGGGGGTGAATAAACAGTATATTAGGGCCAGCGCTGCCGGGCAATCAATCGATAATCAAGCATCCTGGCAGGGCCTACAGTACAGGCATAGCATAAATGTACCACATATGTTACATGTATTACGAAGTGTGTAAGTTACGCTTAAATAGAGCGCTGCGCTGGTGTTATGATGTTGGTTCTCGCACCATGATGGGATAGGCCAGATTCTACATCAGTACATCATGCTAGTTTTATTTTCACTTGCGGTTGACTCACTTATATAGACATCCTCACAGTCAATGTGATGGCTTCCTTTAACTGTTTTTAAGAGTTAAAACTTTATTAGCAGCCCTTTTCAGGGCTGAAACCTACTTATCAACAGTTCTTTTCAGGGCTAAAACTAACACCATTCTACCAGTACTTTTCTTTACATTACTTTTGCTTTCAACACAGCCCTTATTAGGGCTAGCAATCCAGTTATATGAGAGGGCTTGAATTTAAGATAAACGCAAAAGTTCAAGAATTGCCCTCCTCCTTTAAAACTGGAAGACGAACTCTCTTTAATAGAACCCATTAGGTTGGTCCCTGTAAATTCGATTTAAGCGGACTCGACTGTATTTCTTATTGAATGTAAGTTTGAATGCTTTTGTTGATTGTAAAATCTGATTGCCTCATGGGTCTGTGTTTTTTATTGTTTACATTTGTTTACATGTACAGGTGAGATGACGTGATGGAAAAAAGCGAGGAGTGAGAGACTGAAGAGTGAGAGAAAGTTGGATATTATAGGGACCACTGATGGCCGGTCAATAAGTACCACTTTCAAACCCTGTGCCATATTTCACTGATGCTTCTTACTGCCTTGACCTGACAGTATTAAAAAATCTATGGACTTTCTCTTTTGTTTATGAGCAGGTTCTTGACTGCACAGATACACCATATCCCAATTCACTATAGGGAGTTAGCTGGAGTGTATGCTGGATATATGTTAGTTGGAATAATGTGTTAATCACCACAGTAGCAAAGAAGAAGGAGGAGGAGAAGAGGATATGGGATCAGAGTAGATATAGTAATTACAATCACAGCATTATTAATGCAACTAATGCTGTTTCTTTTTCTTTTTTTTTTTTTCTTTTTGCTGTATCTTTTTCTTTCTCTTTTCTTCTCTTTTTTTTTTTTGTGATTTATTTTTTACATAATTTGATGCTGATATGTTCTATATGAAAAACTTTAACTTCATTTAAACAGAAAGATGTTCTCTGTGAACATTCCTAAAAAGGAAGAAAAATTAATATGGAAATAATTATTGGCCTCATCACGAAAGTTGTAATTGACTTGATTGCAAACTTTGGTAAGAAGAGGTCTATATGCTGTATTTCTTCACTTCAACACCAAGAAAATGACAGAACTAATTGTTGATTTGAGAAAAGAAAATCAAGATTTCCATTTACCTAGTGAAATTAGAAATGAACGTGTCTGGCAAGCAGGAAAACTGGAAATAGCAAATATTAGTTCAAAATTGGACTGGCATGACCATTTTTCTTTCTCAACTCAAAAGTAAATAAATGTGTGTATTTTATGAGAAAACTAAAATTATTTCATGCAGACAACACTTTGATAATATGTTTTATAAATCCACCATACAGAGTGTTGAAGTTCTTTTTTCCAGCTTGAGTGAGAAATTTGTACATATGTATGTGAGCAGGACAAATGGAGAATAAATCAGTGTATCAAGAAAGTGATCAAAAGTTAAATGAAGCCATGTACATTGATGCTCCATACTAGGAGGCTAGTATATTAAAACTTAACATAAGTTGGGAACACTCTGTCAGTCATATGTACCTATTGAAAATTGAATTACATGTAATTGAAATATTACAAAGAGAAGTAGACATTTGTTGAATGTAAAAGCTAATAGAGAGCATTACAGAAATTAAAACTTATCAACTAGCTGTTGTGTTTGTGGAGTCTGTCTTTTTCTCATGCTATTGGTGATATTTGTCTTTAGCATTTGACTGTGAATTTAAGTTGCAAGTATGTTGTATTTAGGACAGTTTAATTCTGGGGTACGATATGTTGTGACTTATTGCCTGTGGTAAATGGAATTCTTTTTGAGGGCAAATAAAGTATATCTATCTTATCTTATTTTATCTCATGTTCTGAGAAAGACTCTGGTCATGCTTTACTTGTCAGCTACATGATGACCCAAATTAAATCAGAAACTTAATGAATAGCTTTAGCCACAGATGATACTTTGACACAATCCTCTTCTCTGAAAACATTGTTCTGAGAAAATAGCAAGTTTGATATAGTTTTACGATCTCACTTTTAACACACCGAGAACAAAATACTGCTTTCAGTGGAGTTTTCAAAGAATGAAGTAATCAGTGCGATTGTCTTTTAATATTGTGGAAAATTAATTTTTGAGTGAGTAGGAAATGATCAGACTGGTGATGAAAAGGACAATACATATGTCCTAAGATGACACTAAAATCTATAAACAGAAAGGAGGATGTGGTTTGTGGAGTAAGTTTTGTCTGTTTAATAGTGCTCATTTTATTTTAGCACAAATACTCCACTAAATGTTGCAGCTAAAGCTATGTCTTTCATCTTTCTTATCAGTATACATCTGTTAGAATTTGAAACATTGTATTTTTCCAAACAATATATTGTATATATTGATGTTTTAAATGTCATGCAATTTCATTTTTTAAAGAATAATGCAGGCTTTTATCTAATGATATTAGAAACTTGTACAAAGCTAGACCTATCTCATGGTAACCAAACATATAGCAGTTTTTGTAGTTTTTACTCCAGACAACATGTGCATCAAAACTTAATGGTTTGCATTATTTTTTGCAGTATTTGCATCATTGTTTTTACATGTTGTACAATTTTGCCTCCTATTGATTACCACAGAGGGATTTATTCAGTACTTTCCAAAGTTGTACAAAACTAGAGCTATCTAGTGATAATGGAACAAATATCTATTTTTATTAAATGTTTGTTCCTCAGATAGTTTATATATCAAGACTTACTTATTGTGTTTGGGAGCCATGAAAACGGGATGTTTTGTGTTATATGACAGTGTGTGCTAATTTCATTTGCTATGATCATGGATGAAATTATTTTATTGCAGATAATGATAAGACAGAAACTGTTCTATTGATGTATCTGATTATTGTTTTCAGTATATATCCCGATGACTGTGATTGTTCTTTTCAGTAACAAACAGACCTACCTCAATGACTGTTATTGCACAGATATTTTGAATAGCAAATACAATGTACGCTGATAAATGCTCTTTGCACAATACACCTCTATGACTGTTACTGTGCAGTTGTTTTGAGCAACAAATACCCTGGTGACTGTAATAATTATATTTAGTAACACATACAAAGCTGTTATATTGTTATTTTAAATAACCAATGTTCACTGATGACTATAATGCATATATATCTTGATGAATATTGTTAATATTTTGATCAAGTCCTCTTATTACATATATGAATACAGTGGTCTCCACCTAAGAACCCTCCACCTAAGAGCCGGGTTCGCTTAAGAACCTGCCTCTGCTGCGAAACAGAATTTTTTCTCCATAATTTATCCCTCTAACAACCCACTCCCAAACAAAAAATCCGCCTAAGAGCCCAGTGTTGGGCCAAGGCACGAGACTACTTGTGGTGTAATTTCACATTATCTTGTCCACTCTGAGAGAAATGCACAGTGCTAGATGTGCAGTAAAATGGGGACAGGGGTGGAGGGAACAGGTAATCAAAGGAGTGGAAGTTATGGTGTTGATGAATGACTGCATAATTGGGTCACACTGTGGACCACCCCGTAAGCATTTCTTTGTTGACAACGCTTGGAACAGCACTTGTGATTGGCTGTGTGGATAGAGAGGAGTAAGTTTAGCCTCCTGACTGGTCAGTTGTCTTGCTATTTCTGTTGGTCTGTAAACACTTGGGTCACTCGTGCGATTATCCATAGAGTAGCATAGCAATATCATGTTTTCAACAATGATACCGTTATGTGAAAACTCACTCGACGTTTAAATGCTGGGTAGTATTGATGTAATTATACGCTAGAAAAGATCAGGAATTGTTAGATCTAATTATAGCATACATGCAGGGAAGAAGGCTGTACTTATTCGCATAGATAAATTTTTAACTAATGATAATGATCAACTAATCATAGTAGTGAATACAATCTTTGGTCAGATGGGTTGCGTAACTTTTCAATTCGCCTAAGAACCCATCCACCTAAGAGCCCATATTTTTTTTGGTCTCCCAATGACCAAGTTCTTAGGCAGAGACTATTGTATATAACTAAATTTGGATTGCTTATAAAGGCTGGCATTTGACACCAAAGTTCAGGAATTAATCCATTAGAGTTGTGTATGTAATGTTTATGGATATTATATGTATGTTTGTGATATAACTGAATAAATGTTATATAATATCAGGGACATAATCAGATAATTTTATGATTTGTGACAAAGGATAATTTTATGATTTGTGACAGATTTTTCCAGATTGACAAACTGGATTTTTTTTGTTGTTGTTTTATATATTTGTTTGTGTATTTTTTTGTACAGTCTTGTTAGTTGTGGTTGTATAAGTGCAGTATAAGAGATATATAATGCAGTTGTGCAAACCTGGTGAGTGCATTTCAGATGTGGAAGATAGAACGCCATACAAATATAGCTTGTGTGACATATATCTGGTTTATGTCTGATATGGAAATTGGAGAAACATCGAGAATTGAAACAATAACACAACATTTAAAATTAGGTAGTTGATTGATTGTTCCTAAGACCGTCAATGCGTGCATTTTGTATGTGTTTTACAAATGGTGGCTGGATATGCACTACATGTGTAACATGAAAACCTACCCAATGAGTGAATGATGTGACCATGACAGTCGGGTTGTTTCTGTATAATAATTGTTCTGTTTCTTCCCAGGCATTTTCTGCCTTCAGTGTCCCATGACAACATTCTCTTTACTCAGTAGTAATATATAGACAGAGAAAGACTTTGAAAGAACCCAATATAGATTTATTTAACTAGATAATAGTCAGTAACCCACAAAAAAGACAAGAAGTGGAGAAAACTGAGAGAACTCTATCAACAAGTCAATCATTCCATCTGCAAAGCAGCATTTCAGTAGCACTAGTCATATCTTCCTTTATCTACGTAGTACCATTCACCAGCATACCAGCACCATTTAGCCAGTCAAATGGCACTACCTCAGTGGCATTCTAAGACCCATTTTCACAATTAAAACAGTGCTACTTTACAGTTAACATGCTACATATAATTTTGTTAAGAAACCAACTCCATTTTGTCAGTGAAATCGCACCATTCTGCAAATCAAAGAAGCACCATTTTATCAGCATGCACCATTAACACTGGAAAAACAGTGCTGTTTTCAACATCAGAGAGCACAATCTCACCGACAAACCAGAATCATTGTAGGCATAAGTAATACCATATTACACTTCAGCAATCAAATAGCACCACATCTCTAGCACCAGTACCATTTCACCAGCGGACTAACACCACTATATAATATACTAGCACATATTAGTAAGAGAACAAAAGCTTCAATTTCTCAGGCGCAATTGTAACAGATATCAAACTATCCAATTACCAGCATCAGATCTGATAGATCTATTTCTGCCGACAGTTGCTCCCATGGCTAAGCCCGCCCATGACATTCCATAAATGAAAATATCCATGATCACATATCTGTGGTAGAATAACTGAAAAATAGCGGCCATCCCTCGCATATGATGTTAAAGCATATAGCAGTAATATGAAAAATAAAACAAACATCACCACCTGTGATCATGTAAAAAATAGCGACTATTCCCCAAGTATGACAAGCTAATGCATATAATTATAATAAAATGACAAATAAAACAAAAACATCACTATCTGTGATCACATTATATCTGATTCGAGTCTGGCCTCCGATCTCCAAAACGTTGGAAAATTGCTGAGCGTGTGGCTAATTTCATGAGGCCGGGCTTGCGGCAGGGCTAGAACTTCAAATGCATAATCAGCGTCAAAGTTACCATGAATTTGACACAACACACCATGCCATTGCGATGTTTAATTAACATTCTGTAAAACAAAGAGAAATATTCTTGTCCCATCATCCGCCTAGTAGGACAGAGAAGTGACAGACATGAGATGCACTTGTCTCGCACTTGTGTAGTGTGTTACTGTTATTGTCTTGTAATTCAGTTCTTACAGAGAGTTGGCTGGTTTCACGCTATTTCAGAAAGTTGTCTCTGTGTCAGTATTGTTGTGAAAACTACGATCTGGTGGTTAAAAGAACGGGCAGTGCAATTTAATAAACTGAATGTATAAAGATGCACTGAATGCCTTTGCAGAATAAAAAGTAAAGATTACTCAAAGAAGATAAAGAGGAAGAAGAAATCCTTCAATGAGTTAAACAGCTTTGTAATGTACATGTAATTCTCTCCAGATCCCAACAAAGATTTTTTTCTTCTGAAAAGAGTACAAGAAGATGTACATTTTTTGTTCTGTGTTCATAACGATGACCATTATCAAAGAATACGAGTAAAGAGCAATAACTGGCGTTAACATTTCGTGTTGTTATTGTTGCTGTATTATTGTTCTTAAATAATCTCTTTATAAATTTTATTTCTGTATTTTAAAAAACTGAATTCAAAATAACATAATAATATGTGTTATTTTTGTTTCATGTTTTGGGCTGTTATGTTCATACTGTTTATTTGGAGAGGGGGAGAATATATTCGGTACAGTATACATGTACATGTAGTTTATTAAGAATTTTACCCCAAAGCTGGATTATAAGATATAGGTAATAGAATGATAACTAACTTGAAACTCAGGGTAGGCTAAGGCAAGAATTATTATTTAGTTACTAAATTTGCCTAACGATGTGGTTTGGGGATGCACGGTTTAATCAGTGTATCGTGTCTTATGTCAGTGGAAGTTATAATGAATAAAGGTCGGTATATCATTACCATAATAATTCTTAGCTTACACCCAATACGTTATTGTGTCTAGCCTAATTATACAAGATCTGACACCAAGACGATCTGCTGCGCTATCGAGTTCACAATGTTCTGCAGGTTCAGTTACCAACTCTTGTGTTGGCATTGATACAGAGAGTCCCAGGTTCGAATCCTAGTGCTGTCATTGTACATATCTTCCTGGTAGAACGCCAAACTGTTTTCAAAATTCTTATCTAAGAGATGATAGTATAGACACTGGTAATAGACAGACTACATATTTCAGACAGTTTTTTGCAGGACAATTTATAATTGCTCAATAAGTGCCTTGAATATCTCAGGAATGATTTCACCCAAAGCTTGAGATAATATATGTACATGTATGTTGGAAACGTCAAGTCTTTCATAATATCACCGCCCTGTCTTTTTCATGGTTCCATAGGCTACCCCGGTTCGTCCCATAAGGGATCAATATCTACTGAACAAATTATCAGTGGTAGAAAAAGAGATAGTATTAAAATAGTATAGCGTTTAGCTGTCAAATGAGAAGAGCTTTGATAGTATGTATTTCTGATGAAATGAAATGATGATGGCAAATGAAAACTTAGAAGTCCATCTTTTACCATCTTAAAGCCTGCGACCTTGTCTTTCTCATGGTGCCTTCGTTCTTTCATATCCACCGATGACATTTATCAGTGTTAGAAGCGTGATAGTTCTAAAACGTATAACGGTAAGTTGTCAATAATGAGAACATCTTTAGTTGCATATATTTTGGGCAAATAAAGACATAGAAAGCCCATTTTTTTATTACCGCCAAGCTTGTCACCTTAGGCTATCTCAACCCGTTCCATCAGGGATCTATATCCACTGATCACAAATAATAATAATAATAATAATAAATAATAATAATAATAATAAATAAATAAATAAAGATAAAGATAAGTGTTAAGAAGGAGATAGTCTTAAAATGTAATTAATTTGTCAAATGAGAATGTTTTTTACAGCATGTAGTTCTGGCAGGTGAAGACATAGAAAGTCCACCTTTACTATCTGCTAGGTTGCAACCTTGTCTTTCTCATAGTACCTTAGATTATCTCGGTTCGTTATCTACTGACCAAACATATCAGGAAAGAGATAGTCTTAAAACGTATCGTGGTAAGTTGTCAAATGTGAGCATCTTTTGTGGCATGTATTTCTTGCACATAAAGACATAAACAATTTCTGCAAGTCAGTGGTCCCAAACCCATTAGATTTGAGATCAGAATTGGTATTATTTTCTACATTCACATATAAAGATTCAGAAATCGGTAATAAATATCGCGGGTGCCTTAACCGACATTTGACACATGTTACACGAGAGCGAAAAAACGTCGGCATTTCCATAATTATTTTTCCTTCAGTCACTTCCTAACTTAGGGTGAACATTATTTTTAAGCAATACATTTATGTGTAGTGATTTGTGTCTTTACTGGTTTCTGCCCGCCATTTGCAACTTTTGAAAGAGTATTACTATTTTGATTACAGCCGTAAGGGCACTTACGGTATCTCAAAGCCAAAAATACCTCATTGATTAGAGCCGTAAGTGACACTTACGGCAGAAGTAAAACCAACTTTTGTGAATGTTAAGAATTGCTGACATGGAGTCTTGAGCACTTATGCTTTTCGTCAATTGAAGTATGCTTTCATGAATGCATAAGGGCTCGCAGGCTGGGCCGGAAATCTGCCGAAGATTAAAGCAATTCATTGTGGAAAAAAAAAATGTTTCAAATTTTCCTTCTTTTCTTTCTTCAAGGGTGCTATATTTTGAGTTTCTATACTTCATCTCTATTCTGTCAGAGAGACATTAAAATCATAGATCACCCTCCTATCGTACAAATCACGGGTTTGCTGGGCTGCCGTAACAGATAAAGAGCATCTGCAAAAGGCGAAAGTCAATACGGACAAAGTCATCATCTTGCTGTATGTACTGACACATATTCTGAAGTTGCATTGATATACACACTGTAATATACAAGCGGCATCACAGAAGTTTCAAATGCGAAAAAGAGTCCACATCACCAATGTTTTAGTGGAATTGTAAAAGGCTTTTTGTCATACATATTGAACATTCCAAGAACCATAAGAATTCGTATATATACAAAGGAAATGATCTTCGAACATATTAACTCTTCAATAACATTTTTCTACGGCCTTTGGTTTTTGTCTTCTCTGTTAGCTGCCTCACTGTCTTCGTACACACACATGACCTAAAAATGTGCAAGATGCACATGCCAAAAATTGTTTGGGATTTTGTTGCAAAGCTCGTTTAGATCTTTCAGTTCTGTTCATCCTGTATGTACTCGTCATGTATTGGCCTTACGCGTATTTGTTTTGCATTTGGTACTTTTGGTCGATTTCCACGTCTTTGTAGTAAGTTCAGTTAGAACCAACTGTCACATGATTCTTCACAGTCATACAACAAAATCAATGACATTCACAGTTACTCCTTGTTATTTTCAGTGTATATGATGTACTTGTCACAAGTTGGTTTTAGGCTTGCTTGTTTTGCATCAGATATTTTGGGTTGTTTTCTATCTCTCTGTGCCATGTTTAGTTAGCACCAACTGTTACATGATTCTTCATAGCTATACAATCAATCAAAAGCTTGTCTTGATAATTTCCTCCATCATCCTGCCAGCCTCAGATCTGCAGTTGTGGTTGTGCATTCTCTGATGTTATCAGCCCACCTCGTGTCCTGTTCTTCTCGTTCCTCTTAGTTATTACTGTACTTTTGGTTAGGTAATTGAAACTTGAAAAATGGCCATAACACTAAAGTTTTTTTGTTTTTTGTTTTGTTATTGCTGTAGCCAGGAGTTAATCTTAGGATTCTATGTGTTGTTCTATTGTGTTGCAGACTGTTTCGGTATTGACAGTTTCTTTGATGATCGAAATTTTACGAAATTCTACTTCTCCGTTCTCTGAATCTCCTTCTCTAATCAAGCAGCCAATGTTGATGTTTCACATGCAAACGCGAAGAAAGAGATGATCAGTGTATGTATCAGTGTACTTTTTAACTTCAGATATTCTTGTCTTTACAGATTGGCTTTAGTCTGCTTGGGATTGCATAAGTTTGAGGAATTCTAGCCACGATTTCTGATTTTTGACTTTTCGTTTGAGATGATTGTTTCGAGACATCTGAACTGAGATGATTGCACTAAGACATTTGAACTGGAATACACGACCTCATGGCTAAAATAGAACATTTACCTATTTTGTCCAAGGCGCCTTCAAGGAAACGAATGGTTCTTTCTCTGCACTTAAAACAATTCAATATCACGAATCGCCAACTAATTTTGTATCCTATCCTATCCTATCCTATCCTATTCTATCTTATCCTATGCTATCCTGGAATATTGATGATTGTTAGGCTCTGGAACTCCAGGGACTTTGCAATCAGCTTCTTGCACTCTTATCTGTTCGGGCACATTCCCAGACAGTTGTTAAGTGTGAAGCGAGTCCAACGACTGATGTTGTTTTCCTATCATTTTGTCTGTGTTCCTCTCCTTCAAACCCCTCCCCCCCCTCAAATGTTCCCTGTAAAACAGGCTTTACAAGTCCTGTTGATCTAGATAAATGACCAAACCGTCCCATTTTCCTGCTTTTCACTGTGGACAATTAGCAAATCCAGTGGTTTGCCTTAATCTGGTTTGGATTTCTAAGCTAGTAATGAGGTTCTTGAACGAGATGCCCAGGAACTTGCTGAAAACATCTGTCATGTTCCATCAATTCAGTAGTTTTTCTTCATCTTTTACAAATAGTTATTATGTTTCACAAATGCATGAAGTGCTATAAGCAGTTTCAATGGTTAAAAAGTATTTCTGTGTTTCACAAGATATGCTTCACTCATGATGCCACTCCATATGGCAGTGAACATCCACTGATGTTCTGGATATTTGAATTTAGGGGAAATTGATATGAACTAGCTTGAACAACTGACTGAAATCTTTAATTTGTTGTTATTGCGGTGATTCTTATAGTTTATTCGGTTCTTAATGCCATGCTGCACAGACATACACTTTTCGAAAATAATGTCTATTTTTCTCCCACTTACATTCAGACTTTTGTTGCCTGTGAAAAGAGAACCTCTTTCTCCCGCCTTCAAAGACATCCACATACCCACACATGCACATGTACTCATAGGTATAAAGATGCTGACACAATTTCCCCCGTTTTCTTCTTTTCTGTCCCCCTCCCCTTCCTGTCTCTTTCTCTCTCTCTCACTCTCTCTCTTTCTTTCAAAACATAGACACATGCATTTTGGTGGCATTACAGTGCTCTAAATACTGCTTTCTACGGTTATTTATGTCACCATCCATGAACACTCTTTTGAAATTTACTTAAACCAAGTTTCAGGACTTGTCCAAACAAAAACAAACAAATAAACAAAAATAAATAACTAAAAGCATCCATTGTAGGCCGTTAGCATAAAATAGTGATTCAGTGTAGCATTTTCCCGTCCCCTGTGATTGTCGGCTTGAGCCTCATGACTCTGTTAAAATAAGGGTGTAACCCCACCTTTACATTGCAACTTCCTCTTGAACAGCGCAGTTTATTAGCAGGGGGTGGATTAGTTTGTGCTGTTAAAGAATATTCTCTGCTCTTCTTAAGATGGCCCCGTCCCAACGGAAAAAAAATAAAAAATGTGTAATTAATCGGACGGTAATAGACACTTAATAGTAGGCCTACGTCTTCAAAGGCCCTTTGTGAATTTTGACCACTGAGCACAACAAAAGCGCTATGCCCATATGCTAAGTGCTTTATTACCCCCCCC
>JBCEWB010825614.1:0-16205 GCA_039654565.1 Peronia peronii
GCACGACTATAGGTTAACTTGAACTGTCAAACTGATTCACTAAACAGAACTAAACCCTCCCTCAGACTATGTGATCAAAGGCCGACCGGCCATTGTCTCCTCCTCCTTTTCACACCTCATCCACGATCTTCCCCATTTAGCGCCCATGTTTCGTACTCACACCGCACACCCCTCCCCGCTGCGAAAGTGTCATGGAAATTCGCGTAAGGGGTAGGAAACATAGTGTCGGCGAGCGTCTTTGATGTGGGGAATTCTCCAGCCGCACCGCGGTTCACACGTGGACGTTACCTCGAGAAAACCCCCGGAAGTCAGCCGTTGTTCTTCTCATTGCGGGCAACTTGCTCGCCGGACTAGAAGATGGCAAGTGATTGTCAAAAAAAAAAAAATCTTTCCCCCCCTTCCTCTACCCACTCTCATATATTTTTACTCGCGATTTGGCCGATTAGACCTAGACACTTTTTCACTAAGCTGTTGCCGCGCTGCGGTCAAAATGAGAACAGTGAGGTACTGCACCCTCCCCGCCCTGCCTGCAGATAGATTCATCGCATGTAATGTTTATCATCTTGAAAAAGGCCTAGTATAAGGGTAATACATGTAGGCCTACAATGTTTCATAACATGAAGCGGTGCGAGAAGTGTTGGAGGGTGACGAAGCTGCGTGCGGCAATCGTGTTGAGTTGAAAATGAATATTCAGGAGGCAGGGTTGGGAGCAGTGGACATCGTCAGTTTACATAACAGTGAAACTTCAACGGCCGATGACAACGGGCGTCGATAATAATACATGTGTTACATTAGCTTCAATCAAAAGCTTGGTCATTTCACTGAAAAGGAATGGAAGAGATCAAAGCTGATGCTCGGTGAAAGAATGCGTAAGGGAAACTAACCATTATAATGGCCGGCAATATGTCATTTCAAATAAGTAGTGCCTATTTGTAGTTTTGTAGTCTTTAGTGACATACGGATGAGTCGAACTACGGATGAGTCGATCCTATTTTTCCTCCCCCACCAGCATCGACTCATCCATATTCCACTGTAGTTGTAAAATTTTGTACCCGATTTATCGTGTTTCTTTAAACGAATGTGTTTCCCATCAATAGCACCTAAACAGAGAGGGAAATTGAACCTGGCATTGAAATCAGCTGTGATCTTTAACCACAAATCCTTATCTGAAACTGACATCATTTCTTTATGAAGTACTCTCCACAGGACTTTGCATGTTTCTTTTGCGCTATCTGTGATTGTCTGGAAATGAAATGATAGTGACAGATAACTCTCTCCAGACACCAGATGTCTAGGGGGAAAAGGAGGAGAATGAAATCAATATTGAGAAATTAAAGCTTTTTCAAAAAGGTATGATTACACTGAATATTGGTTACATATGAATGCACCAGATTTTTTTTTTCACATGCAAAAGATACTAGAAGCAAACTGAGAAACTAATTTCTGTTGTTTCTTTTGAGGTCTAGAATAAAATCTGAAACCATAGTTGTGACACTCGATCTAATAATGAATAATAGTGTTATTATTTTTCCCCAGAGGATGAGGCTCAAAAACGATGGAAAAAACGTCGAGACTATTTTCAGAAGAACCATCGAGAGAAAATGGTATTTATATGACAACATGCTCTTCTTGCTGCCTCATTTTTCTGACCGGAAGACTGACACTAATTTGCCGGCCTCATTGGATGAGGACATCCCTGAGATGGGCGAGTCAGTTTCCACTCCAACCACCTCCAACATTAGCACCTACAGAGGAGGCTAATGACAAACACAATACTCACATCGAAACGTCAAACCCACTGTCAGACAGTGGAGCCAGAAATCGTCTCAGATCGAAGTTTCTGCAGGAGCGTCTAGCTCGAGTGGACATCGACTCCAGAATGATGAAGGCGATAACTGATTTAGGTTATAAGAATGTTCACATTCAGGCTATGGATGAAGATGGACATTTCTTCAAAAGCCTAGTGCCGAAGATGAAACTGGTAAATACAATTGACAAAATGGAATGCCAGGGAGAGATACATATGGCTGTACTAAAGTACATCAGAAGGAGCAGTCATGCAGGACACCAAAGGTCAGCAGAAACTGTATACAGTCCACCCAGTGCAGGTTCAGGCACCTATCATCCGCCATATCCATATGAATCAAATCAAGGCTCACAAGAGAGTTAGGAGTACCAACAATATACTACCCATCGCCACTATCACTATCAGCAGTACTGAGAAGACATTTTTCAATGGCATTTCAAAATAAAATTATCATCTTTTTTTTTCATCATAATTCCATTTTTAAAAAATTTCTTTTGAAAGTTTTTTTTAATTATTGTTTTTTTAAACTCGGTTGAAACGTCACAATAAATTCATTGTATTCACCTTAAATCCTTGTTCTTAATTCATGTTGGTCTTCTTTACCATTTTCCGTTACATTTTCTTTTTCTTTTGTTTTGGATAAATTACTGAAACTATAATGTAACTATAATTCAAGATTTATTTGTACAAGGATATAATAATAAAGAAATTTCCTTAATTTAGAATAAAACTAATAACAATTGATATTATGCCACCAACGTTCACTCCCTAATTCAAGAAGGACAGATGAAAGATTACTTTCCTAACATGGCAGCAACAGACTGGACACAATCTTATTTTACAATTATTGTTGGGTTTTCTTACCTTAATGTTATGACCAGCCGTTCTTTGGTGACAAAGGTTTTCGAAAATTTGTCCTCCTCTTTTGAATGTGTGGCCCAATTTTTTTGAGAAGACACTGAAATGTTGTGGGTTTCATTCTATATATGCCAAGCATTTGTCTTCATTATTCAGGACATCATCCATCAAATGATGATATTCTCCGAATGTATCTCGACATTGGAGAATTCAGTGCACCCAGTATCGACACATATTTTGTCGTTGTCTCTTTAATGAAAACAAAAGCATTAGTTGTACAGCTTCCATCTTGAATGCCTAGCAGATTGTGGAAGGGGATAGGAAAACGACTCTACTCTGTCACCTCTTCTTCTCTCAAAGCCACGCCCCAAAAAAGGTGAGAGAATGGTGTGGTGAAAGCAACTCCACTATGTCTTGGACGTTTACTCTGTGAGCAATCATGATGTAATCTGACCTCAGATTGTCCACTTCAGATTTCAGGGAAATGTTGCACTGGCATGAAGGATTGAGGGGTTGGGGGGTTGTTGCTTGACTGCTTAATCCAGCCTCCCGACTTGTCATGTTTTAAAATAGATTTTAGTATAATTTACCTGATGGAAGACTTATTTTGATGGATAAGGTAAACACATGTAGGCCTTTTTCCGAGGCTTTTAATGGTTATGGAGAAAAAAATCTTTTCAAGAATTTAACTTTTTTTCACCAGCGGCAAGGGCTAATGCATTTTACCCACAAAGATACACACATACTCACATTCTCTCTCTCTCTCACACACACACACGCTCACTCATTCGCTCACTCACATGCAAACACAATTTGAGATGGAGAGAGAGAGAGAGATGTCTAATTGTAGAGCTGCAGAGTAGCTTCGCTTTCAATCATTTTTTCTAGGATCATATGTGAAAGTTACAAGATGACTAATGAATAAGAACACGTTTATACAGAGTGAGTTCCTTTGTTTTGGGTTCATTACTTCCATGGCCTTTCATATTTTTTTTTCTCTGTTTTTAAAAAAATTTTTTAACGATTGAAAGGTTGTGCTTGTTTTGCGTTCATGGCAAGATATGAAGACGTGCTTTTCACACACCTACATATAATTGTTTCATCATGGACAACAAACGCTTGATAACCAATGAAGCGGTGGGGAGGAAAGGAACCCCAGAATGGGATAAATCTGATCCTAATTATACTTCTACAGTACAGAAAATTAACAAATGCTCAGTGAAAAGAAACTGACACAGAAAACAGTTGAAATGATAAGCTGTATTCTCTTTATTTTTGTTTACGAGCTCTCCACCCAACTTTCTATCTGTCTATTTATTTGTGTTGGGATTTAACGACACATCAGCACGATTACAGCTATATTGTGTCAAACACGGTAAGACACGTTTGCATGTCAAGAAGAGAGGAAAGAACGCGGGACAGAAGACAGGAGCAAGGAGAGAGAGAGAAGAGATGTCTCCCCTGGAATATCAAGGATAGCACTCCATGGGAGAGACACCCCACCGATGGCAGGTTTACACCACCCTGCAGGTGGGAACAGAGAACCTACACATAAACCCCAGGTCCCCGCGGGAGTCTCTTTCTGTCTCTTTCACTCTCAAACAGTCACTGTCACACACATTCAGACAAATATATTTACTAACACAAATGCATGCTTACACATACAAAAGAAACATTTGCATTCTACACAAATCAAATGCAAAATAGATTAATTAGACCATAAGAGGTAATGCAATTGGCACTCCAAGTACCCAGCATTGAAGAAAAATTCAGAGAGAAATAATGTGGAAATTATCAGCGAAATTCGAGTTCTGGACAAATGGACATCAGCTTGTTAGAAGCTACACAGTTGCACTTCTGAAAGGATCGAGATAGCCACCCCATTGGAGGTTGAAAGGCATACCAAGACTGCAACCATATCTGAAAGATCCTGAAAGAAAACAAATTAGTTTACTCTGTGTCGGTTATTTGCATTTATAGCTTTCCAGGTTCCTGTGAAGAAAAAAGAAAAGAAATGAATGAAGGTGAAGCTACACTATTTGCAGCTTTAAAATGGAAAGCTCAACGATGCGTTTGTTAACAGTTTAGTGAATTAAATATGAAGGGGCCTGGCCTCATTTTTATTTAGCTCCTATTCCCCCAATGCCACTATTTCTCCTCTCTCAAACAGTCACTATCACGCACACATGTACATACACAGACAAACCCATACTCACACACAAACATACCCACACATTAAGGAAAGGCTATTGCACTAGGTCAAACACAGATTAGGTTGCATATATATTATATTGGTAGCGAAGCAATTAGCCTTTCCGAATGCTGGATGATAGCGTATAATATAGAAAGAAATGTGGAAATCCTCAGCAGGATTCAAATCTTGGACAAGTGGACATCAGCTTATTTAAGGCTACATGAGGGATAAATGAAAACGAGCAATTTCACTCTGTATGAATCATTTGCTTTCATGACCGTTTCTGGTTCTCATGGGAAAAAAAATACATGTAAAAAAAATTGAAAGGTGAAGCTAGCTATCCAGTTTGGAAATTGCATTTTTATTATGAAAAGTTAACTCACTGACAACGTTTCTTGCAACATATGCGGTACGGTCTGGTGGTCAGTTGAGATGTTTCGCGTACCCTTTGCGGGATTGACTTTATAATTTTTTCACACCTACCCATTTTCCACAAATGCCTCGGGAACCGTCCCTTACCGTTGAGTCACCATTTGTCTCATTTCATACAGAGTTTGGCTGAAGTCGGTCAGTAACTTTTTGAGTTTTTGAAGAACAAGGAAAGTCACTTCAAAGTGAAAGTAGGGAAGGAAAACAGTAGTCGAGTTGATCCTGGGCATATACTAAGAAGGGTAAAGGCAAAGCACCAGCATCTTCTTTGTCTGTATCTAGTGCTTCTTCATCTAGAGAAACTTTTTTTTTTTTTGCACAGCAGGCAGAGATGTAGAAACAGTCGCTGTCCGACCATTGGAAAACTCAGCTAGATCTAGATCTACATTTTCCAGTGTTTTCTCCAAATTCTTGGGAAACCCAAAATCTGACCCATTTTTAAAAAATCATTAAAAAATAACTATGTGACACAATCCATTTCTGTTTCCTGTATCAGACTGTGTTGATTTAGTACTGTCATATGTTTTAAAATGGTTTATGTGGAACTATGAAAAGTGTGTTTATCAATTTTTGAAATTCCTCTGAAAATGCCAGTCTTCGATGTATCCAAACTCAAAACAAGCTCAGTCTTCAGTGAGTTAAACAAATGCACCTTGTTATTAATGTTATACTTGTACATGTATGTAAATATAAGCATTTGCAAGTGATATTGTAACCCTTACCCAGCAGTTTGGATCACTAGCAAATGCGTTATGCCCATCAACAATTTTAATTTTTAATGTTTATCTGCCCAATTCACATCAATCAACTTCTGTTTATAGAACATGTATTTAACAAGTACAGCATGCGACTAGGCTCTAGTTGTCCTTAAGCAGTGGTGTAACAAAAGTCAGGGCTTTAGCTGTCTGTAAGTATGGGCGAACGTCTAGGCTCTAAGCTATCTGTAAGTATGGCGAAGGGATTTGGCTGGCCATCTACAGGTTTACAGTGACGGGGTTAAGGCTGACCATATAAAACTACGGATAGACCTGACCTGTCCATAATACTGTTCTCATGTTTTCTCTCCTAGGTCCAGATGGCCAGGAGCTGTTACTTTTGACAATACCCCAATTCAGCCAAACTGGCACAGCTGTCCTCATCAATTTGAAAACCCTGGAAGCTCATCCAATCAGCTTTCACAGTCATTTTCCAACCATGGATGAGAGCGTAAGCCCGGAGGTGGACAAATGACCTGTGGAAGAAAGTCTTACACAAGATATTACATTAAATCTTTAGCCAGTATATTAATGCTGATCATACCCTCAAGATTTGTCCAAGTGAAATTTGATTGGTGTTTCATGTGGGTGTGTGTGAAATATAAAATCAAATATAAAATGTTGTCTAATTTAAGCAAACAAGAGTGTTACCAAATGTTGATAACTTGTTGAGTGTGGTTGAGGGATGTTGTTAAAAAATTTTGCAACATGAACAGACTTTAGTATTTATTTTGTCTCACCCAAAAGGAGCAAATTTTCCTTCATGACAGGCTTTGGCATAGTCCTGGCATAACTTTGTGTTTGCAAAGAGAGAGAATCCACAATATGGACAATTATCACTTTACATTGAAGAATGGATTGGCATTAGGTTATAAGCTACTTTCACTAGAAGAGGCCTACTCCACTAACAGTTATCAGAATGGACTGAATCTTTGGAATGGATAGGCCTACATCAGACATAGGTACATGAAGATATATAATGTTCAGAGAAATATGGGCTCAGAGAACTTAACTTATCATTTATGATGGGAATCTTTTTTTATTCTTTTTTTTTTTTTTCAAACACATGCATTTGTTTTGTTTTATGATACTTTGTATGAATGAAGTGGATAGTGCATTCATAGTTGATGAAGATTTTGAGACAAGTTAAAATTTTTTATATGCATAAGCACTATTTTGAATTTTTTTTTGTATGGTGATTGCCCTTGCATTCAATATTGCTCTATACACAAAATATGCATTAGCCGGACAGGCACTGTAATGAATGATTGAACAATTGAAATTCATTCTCAGATTAATTACTAGAGGCCTAAAGATTTGATTTCTTACCAGTACCCATGGGAGGAGACAAAACAAAGAGATCTGGGTGCATTTTGTTTTTATTTTTGTTTGTTTGTTTTTCAGAGGTGTGGAGAATGAAGTGTTGGGAAATGTAATGTGCATACATGTCCATATGGCTGTAAAAAAAAGGGTTATACTCATTGTGCAGATTTTCACAGTTAAAATGTGCCTCTGAATAAATGTTAACATCCTCAGTTGTCCATTTTTGAAAGAGAATGAATCTGAAATGTTCACCAAATGATTCTTTCACAACCCAATTTGAGTGCATGTATTACAAATATTGCAGTGAATAAGGTGCTGAATCACACACCTGATTAAAATACAGTACATGCTGAGCATTACACCAGTATTTCTTATTGTTTTTTCTTTACTGTATTCAGTTCTATCGGGCATGAAACATTTTTCAGGACTTGGAAGGCACACATGTGTACATGTATTTACTAATTTAGTTCCTCCACATGCACATCCCATCAAGGGCTTAACAAAACAAAACAAAACAAACTTATCAAAACATTGCTAGCAATAGTTTCATAGCATTAGAAAAAACAATAGTTATAAACATGTAGGTTCCTTATTTTCTGAAGGAATGTCTCTGCATGGACCATATTACATGTAACAGGTTGACAAGGAAATGCATTATGAATGCAAGGCAAGACATCCAGCATTCCACACACTATACAGTAGGTGTAGCCTACATCTCATTTAATCATACACTTCATTCACATCAAACAGTTTAATTCTGTGTGTCAAACAATTCAAGACTCTGTGTTTATAAAAAGTCAAAACAGGCAAAACATATGCAGCATACACATATAAAACTTACAAATTACGTGTACATTGATCACAGTCAGTCAGGTAAAAATATTAGAAGCACATGTACTACTAGTACTAATTGCTGTGCAGATGGTGACTCATTACAATAAATTGTTAAATATGTAGTCATGTAATTTAGAGGATGGAAACTAATGAGATGCGACATGATGAAATCCAGTGCTCATCAAATTGAGGCCACTGGAGAAATCATGATTTCTTTTGACAGCAAATGACTTTTTAAGACAGCTTTTTTTTTTTTTTCTCATAAAACTCTTCCATGTGCATTGAAAAAGGTATTTCAGAGTTAAATTTGGTGACATACAATGTATGTATATTGGGTAAAGTTAAAAAAAATTCTAATTCACTGACATGACCTAAATGAGGGTTAGTAAGGAATTAACAATGTCTTATAGTGGTTATTTTTCACAAAATTGAGCTGTAGCAGCAGATTATTTCTATTGTCTTGTACCTAGGGCAAATGAGTCGGAAGTCGTGCTGGTGATTTTGAGTTATGGCCATTTTTAACTATTTTCGGACTGAGATACCAGAATTTTTTATTTTTTTCAAACAAAACGAAAATTCAGCTTTTTCTAATCTGAAAAAAAAATTTGGTATCTGAGTTGGAAAATAGTTAAAAACGACCATAGCTTGCAATTGCCTGGTGCGACTTCCGACTCATTTGCCCTGGAGGCAAGACATATGTCGTTTTCTACTGAAGGTAGAACAAGGATGTTTTCTCCAACAGAATGGGAAATAGATAAGCTTTTTAGTAATAGTACTAATACCAATAACTCTGTATACTCAAAAATTGACCAGCACCTGATTTCATTGTGTTGTGACTCAAATGGACATAATGAACCATTTTTTTTTTTTTCAGTCAGCCAATTTACTTTCCTTTTAGTATTATTGAGATACATGTACATGTATTAGCAAGTTTTATCACCTCTGCTATTGTTTTTAGTTAGAAGCATGCCTAGCACAAAAAATTTGGAAAAAAAAGTAACGAGGGAAGAGAAAAAACGTACATGGTAAGAATTTTAAAAAAATTATTTTTAGTATATGAACGTTTCAGATCATCATGTACATATACCACTAGTACCAGTACATGTAAGTTGAACTTAAAACAAAAGAATATTTTGTCTTATTTAAACGCTTGTTGACATCTTTTGTGTCCTGCAAAACAAAGTTATTTAGCTGACTTTAAAAAAATGGCTCACTATTTCTTCTCCACCTAGTTTTATTCCTGAGAATTGTGGCACTGATGAATTTAACAGTGCACCCACATACATAAAAGAATTAAAACACTGTAATGAGAGACACCGGAAGTCCAGCTTCCAGATCCATTCCTGTTATATGTACATGGCATGTCATGTGGCCAAACAGTCAGCTAATCCTCAGTCAGACTGCTTGCTGACCCTCCCCCACATCAGTCTCCCTGGCACCAAGCAGAGGCTGACATATCTCATTATACTTCCCACCTTGCTTTCGTGTCAGATCCGTGGATAGGGGTAGGCCTATTCCCTTCCTTTCTCATTAACTGACAACTTAACAAGGTAGTCCCGACATGGAAATTGGGGAAATGGTCCTCCCAGCAATGATGTGCCGAATAATGGCTATACTACACTGTATGCAAGGAAGCTGATATGGTGGGATAATTTATGATACACCAAGTTTGCTATTACTATTATACATATACATGTATATTATGCATAGCACTGTGCTTCCTTGAAAAATTAGCTGACACATAAAATGAACAAGACAAGAAGTCTTAAAGTAAGAAGTCAGAGATCAGTGTTGATCCACATTACGCTGAGCTGGTAGGCTTAGTCTACATGTAATTAATTCTAGATTACAATATCACATGTAAAATGCACAGTCAAGTCTGCAAAAATTCAACCTAAAATTCAACCTCTTGCGACCGAAAAACAAAACAAAACATGTTAACTTCATCCAAGGCTGGTATTATCATTACTAGACAAAGGAGAAGGAAATAAGACTGCCAAGAGGAGTTGACTTTAAGTTTAAGTAAGCAAGAAATTACTTTAAGAGGGGGAGGGGAGGGTTGGGGGGGGGGTGCGGGTTCCGGGAATGATTTTTGGATGCTTGAACTAAGGCCTTTCAAGCTTCAAATTCGGATCCAGTTTGCTTATATTGGAGGAAAAGTGCGGGAAAAATTTGGTTACTATGACATTGATAACGCCGTCATCTTGGATTTTGTGTCTTGACAATCAGCTGTTTTCAATAGCCAAAGGCCCCTACAGTAACCGTTTCGAATTCGGCACAATAATAAAATAGCTCTATATATAAAAAGTATATGCATTTTTGGCTATATTATATGGCACACAAATGTTCATCATAAATTTTTTTAATGTGTGGATTGAGGGATCTGTATATTTTTCAATTTTCCTTCAATATCCAATTTTCCTTCGAAAACATGAATAAAATTTAGAGAAAGGAACGCGTATTATTGAAACATGCTATGAAGAATATAATATTATAATGCCATCAAAACGTGAAGTCAATTGGTTCAGAAATACAAAAAGACTTAGGGTAGAAAGTGAAAAAATGTATTTTATTGAGACAATGGCAATTGAATTTTCATAATTTCTCTATACAGTCGCCAAGTGTGCTGTTTCAGAGCACGAAACAGATATTTGTGGCTCCAACCAGTATTTTTCTCTTATCAGAAGAGGTCAAAGAGTCTAAAACAAGAAGACAAAGGAAAAAAAAAAAAAGATTTTGATACATGTATTTTGATCCCAAAGCAAGGGGGCTCGCGGGTAGAAAATCATCAATTTGGGTAAGAAAATACCATGTTTTTATTTTATTATAAAAATATGCTATAGTCATTGTGCAGTTGGAAAATATACTGTTTATATTGAAAACACATGTAAAGTGCTAAAATATGGGTCTGGAAGTACTCTGGCTCCTC
This sequence comes from Peronia peronii, assembly GCA_039654565.1. NCBI lineage: Eukaryota > Metazoa > Mollusca > Gastropoda > Systellommatophora > Onchidiidae > Peronia > Peronia peronii. Next base: position 11,130 of record JBCEWB010825614.1, read on the forward strand.
AAAAATTTTTAAGCTTCATTTTTCTAAAATTACTTTTTTCTGACAAATTTATGACACTATTTTCTTACAATTTTTCTTATAGTTGCACTTACAGCCTTGAAATTTGGCACACTTCATCTCCATTCACATCTACAAACAGCTGGCTACTTTTTATTTGATATATCAAGGACGTTTTTATAATGATTTTTTTAACAAATTATGGCCTTCCTCAAAATTTTCAGTTGCTTAAATATTAACCAACTTTGAAAAACACTGTAATGTTATTTTGCTGCTCAGTCAACTTCTGAGTTAGCCAGCTAATGTATTTGATTCTATGTCTTTTGAGTACTACGCAACAGAAAAAATCAAATTTCGTCATTTATTTTGAAATGGTTGAGAAAATAAACTTACATGTTAATTTTGACGCAGAATCCAAGATGCCACTGTTTCCATGACAACCATGTATTTTCTAGAGTGTTTTCTCATGTGAATTATTACATTATAATCACATTAATTGCTTCATTTAACCAGAATTTTACAAAAAAAGTGGTTTTTTACTATCGAGCCCTCGGATTGCGCTGTAGCCTACATATGTATATTTGGAAATCCCACCGTACTTGCCAATTGATTAATACTTAAAAAAAAAAAAAAGTAACAATTTTGCCTAGAGCATTATTAAGGAATCTTTTTTTCCGAAGGACAAACCTTATGTACGTTATACGTGCAATTTTGTTACGTGTTAACATATGTACATATTACAAACCGTCCTCGTCCTGGCATACACATCTATCCACCCCACACATCGTTTTGTTTTGACAGACAGAAATACGCTGTAGATAAATTCATTATTGTTGTTCTCAGATCCGCCCAACTTGGTATAGTGTAGCTGTAGTCTTTTGTTAGTCTCTCGGGGTACTTAATGAACGTTTTAATTGCCTTTTCTGTCCCCATCAACGACGGTCCTGGGATGACTCCAGGGACAGGTGGGCATCAATCTCACTACACGGGCTACCTGTCGCCTTGACTGCGCCTTCTCCGCTGTGAGAGAGAGGTCAAAGGGTAGGGCTTTAAGTAGATGAGTTTGTCAGCTTAAGTGTATGTTCTTGGGACCCCCTGGATAATGAAGGCCGTAAACTGGACACCAACACTAAGCAGATTCCTAAGCCCTGTGCTAAAACAGACATAATGGAAGATGTCTGTCACATTGCCTTCGCTCGCCAAATCTCTTCAAAGCTCCGGGGGCCAAGCGGGATATTCATCGTCATTTATTTAGTCTTACGTCGCACTGACGCCTTTCAACCTCCTGCAGGTGATTATCTCGACTTTTATATAATAACACATAATACTTTATAAGATTAAGAATTAATATACATGGAAGTGTTTGGGTTCAGAGACACTGAGTACGAGATTCCAGGTACATCGAAGATAGTGAGAGTAGCTAACACGATTCAAAACTTAAGTTGTTGCAATTTGATTGCTGCGGTATCTTGTTTGAGTAGATCTCTCTCTCTATATCTCTCTCTCTCTCTCTCTCTCTCTCTCTCTCTCCCCTCAGTCCCTCTCTCATCATCCGTCGAAGTTGCCTGAAGGCGCCCAAAAGTACAAACGATGAATTCTCTCTCACCTGCTTTTGCGCCCCCCCCCCTCCTTTTCCCTATTCTTTCTCTCTAACAGTGTGTGCGTGTCTTCTCACTCTCTTTCTTCTTAATGTTGCACTCAGCTTATCCTATACATTGTAATTTAGAATATGTATAATAGTCATAGCCTATTTGTGGACTCCTTGTTCTGCGAAAAAAAGTTTGTCCGTTACTGACTGCGGTGATTTTACGGGTATGATAAAAATATCTTCGTTAGTTTAGTTTCTATATTATCTGGATACCATTTGTTTTTTGTGTGTTTGTTGTTCCTTTTTTTTTTTTTTTCAGTGTGGTGGTGGTTAGAGAAGGGACTTATAAGGTACATGTATTAAATCTATGGTCTCCCACACTTCATCGTCCATTCGCCATTTAGCATCTGAGGTTGTTAGAACGTCAGGTCCGATCACTCAGCTCATTAGGCGTAACTGAAGTGGACACCGTAGGCTACAGTCAGCTGTAGTTCGTGCATTCATTCGCTTGTAAATTGGTATACAATGTACATGTATATGTGAGTGTATCATAGACATACTGTAGGGTGTTTGTATGCAGGTGTACAGGGTCGCAGCTACAGCCTGGAGGAAGGTTGTGACCTTTCTCTACAGTGGGGGATTTGCTGCAGTAATATGTTTGTTGTAATTCACAAGGACATTTGGCTGTATCTTCCGGACATGACTCCAATTTTTAAAAAAATGAGAATAATCACAATAAATGAAATGGAAAAAAAAAAGAAGAAGTAGAAGAAAATCAAGCACATACTTGTATGCATTATCTCTTTTATTTTAAAGGCATCAGTAGAAACTACTGCCGGAGTATGAGGACTTTTATAATTTATTAACGGTTCAGAAATGGCAGTTTGAGCCTAGAGGCGACTTAAGCTTGTATCTCTTTACCAAAATACGGATTTTTATTTTTTTCTAGGGACGAATCCAAACACAGAAATACATATATAATGAGCGAGTTTGACCAGATTGGCCCAACGACACTTGTGGGATTAATACGTTTTCTCAGTTGCTCTCTGTGATTCTCCTCCCCCCTCCCCTTTTTTCTCCCCACAACTTCTTTCCTTCGAGAAAGAACCATAGATCTATGAAAGAACTGCAGAACAAATGTTGTACATGTGTATCGTACGTTTGGCTACTTACTAACAAAGTCAAGACATTTTCTTAGTGAAAAGACCATGCCATGTAATGCTAGAGATACCGTGTAGCTCTTTATCATTATCACAGATATTGTTGCTTTCTTGTGTGTATGTGTGTGTGTGTGTGTGTGGTTGGTTGTTTGGTTGGTTGATTGAGCAGCATTTCCCATTCACAATGATAACGTTATTGGAATTTATGGAATATGGCAGAAGATGCAACAATGAAGAGAAGTGAATTGATGATCATAATCACTAGAGCTTGAATGAGTTGGTTTCTGTCTGTTTTATTAAAGGGAGTAGAGCCGATAGCCATATTAAATTGATGATCATAATCACTAGAGCTTGAATGAGTTGGTTTCTGTCTGTTTTATTGAAGGGAGTAGAGCCGATAGCCATATTGAAATTTTGCTAATCCCCACTTTGCCTGGCAACCAATTGAAACACACAAACATGCACACACGCTTATCTCATTCATTGACTTTGTTTCTCTCTTTCACGCACATGTTACACATTTTATTAAATAAGTTGTCTCAATACCTCAAAATGTGTTTTTCATACAGATCTCCTCCCCTGGGTCCCGGTCAGTTCTCACTCTTTTTATTCCCTTTCTTTCTTTCTCCTTTCTTAAGGCAAGTTACCCATCTCCTATGTACATCTCTCTTGAGAGACAAACTGACAAAGGCAATTAACAACAAAAAAAAAAAATGGAGAAGAAGAACAGGAAGAGACAGTTAATCTTTAGCATTCGTTAAACACCCACGTCCAGACATTTTGGTCAATGAAACCAGATAAGCTGATCTGGCTGGACAGTGGAGACTGGACGGCTGACCCTGGGGCGACGGCGGGGATGCCTGAGGCAGAGGGGACAGACAGGTAAGAAGGCGAGTTAATAATAGTATTATTAATAGGAACAGGGTCCAGCGTGAAATAGCGGAGAAAGAACGTTCATTCAAATCTGCAGCAAGAAGCAGATACCACGTCTGCTCAGCCACCAGATGTCTCACAGCCTATATAACTTTATAAGGCGCTAGTTCATGGCTGTACAGAAGGAGAGTAGTGATTATGTTGCATGAACATGTACAATGCAAACCTTAAGACAGGCAGGTTAGGGCAGATAGCAGTACATTAGAACATCCAACAAACCCACGGCATTGTTATCATTTGTTACCATGTGTCTGCGCACTTAAATCATATATAATGAGATACAAATACATGTAGATGCATGTATAAATTTTGAAATTGAGTGCACACTGGCACAGCTGCAGGAGTGCATAACTGTAGCAATGCATATAATATACTTGTACAGTATAAACTTTAATAGTCTGCCTAGTGGTCTATCATAAATACTGACAGTGCCTAAAAAAAAAAAAAAAATAATAAGTGACGGAATGAACGAAGGAAAAAAGAAAGGAAGGGGAAGCAGGGAAAGAAGAAAGGAGGTAGGAAAAAGTCAAAATGCCGAACATGAGGCCAAGAATAGGATCGGGCACAAAAGTTCATTAGAACTTTGCACCAGGAGGTAACCCATGACACTTTTCTCATTTGTTATCATGTGTCTTTCAGAGAGAGAGAGAGGAGGGGAGAGGGGGGGGGGGAGGGGAGGGGAGGGGGAGGGTGTGGGTTCTGAGAGTGATTTTTTTAATGCTTGAACTATGTACATTTTAAGCTTCAAGTTCGGGTTCAGCATGCTCACATTGGAGGAAAGTGTGGAAAAAAAAATTGTTTTGTACCGGTTGCCATGACATTGCCGCCAGCTTGGATTTTGTGAGTTAAAAATTAACTATTTTCAAAGGCCTAGGGCTCCTAGAGTATTCGATATAATCATTTGGAATTCAGCACAGTAATAAACTAGCTCTACGCATAAATAATACTCATTTGGATTTTTGGTTATGTGCCATGTGCCATACAATGTTTGCAATAAATTGTTAAAATATATGAGTTGACAGATCTGTATTTTTCTCAAATTTCCGCCAAATATCCAATTTTCCTTCGAGAACACAATTTAGAAAAACGGATGCATATTATTGTAACATATGCTATGAAAAATATAATTATATTCAAAATATGAAGTCAATTGGTTCAGAAATGAAAAAAAAAAGTCTTAGGACAAAGTGAAGAAAACTAACATTTTGAGAAAATCGCAACTGAATTTTCAAAATCTCTCTTTACAGTTTTCTGTTAGTGCCATGTTGGTGCCATTTTGGAGCAAACAGACGTTCTTGGTCCCAACCTATGTTTTTCTCACATCCGAGGATTTCAAAGTGTCTAAAAACAGCAAAAATGCGATTTTGATATTTTGATTCCAAAACCTCAGGACCCCTC
>JBCEWB010825724.1:0-16204 GCA_039654565.1 Peronia peronii
ATATATTTACACACAGTACAGAATACATGTTTTTCTATACATATATAAATATATAATAAATTCTTTAACATTCTTGAAGTTCACACATTTTAACACTGTGTTACTAAAGGATGACACGGCTGATTACCGATTACCTGAAATGTTACTCATCTAATCTGCACTCTTGGTCGTTCATGGACTGAACTCAATAACGTTCAGTAGTCGTTCGGCTATTTTGACGATATCCATCAGGTGATTTCATTGTTTTTCCTGTAATTCTTAGAAGCCATTCGAACAGTTTAAAGAGAGAGAGAGAAAACCACACACACAAATAAAACAGTTGTCATTCTTTCTGTCTGTTTGCTCGCTTGATTGCAGATCGACTAGTTTCTATATCTCCTTTTTCCTCCCTTCTTCCATCACTCTCTTTCACCTCACTTTGTCTCTTTCTTTCTCACTCTTTCTCTCTCTCTTACACAATTTACACACTCCAAATAACCATTCAGGTGCAAACTGCACAAGGCTATATTTTGATCTATGTCTACTGTTGGCCTTCAGGTATTCCCCCAGAGGATAGAGTGGTCATCGATAAATGCTTCAAACTGCTGCAGGATAATGTCCAAGCGGAGGACGTCCTTGACCGACTTCAGCAAGGTCAGGTGGTGAAGGTCAATGACAGACAAGAGATACTGGCAGCCCACAAAAATACGGAACGCATGCAAGTGTTGCTGCCAAAGGTCAAGTTTCTCACATTCATCGTATTTATATATCTATGCAATCATCAGTCCATCTTTCAATCCATACATTCATCTATCCATCCATTCATCCATCGATCCAGCTTCCCATCCATCTGTCCATCCATCCATCCATCTATCCATCCATCCATCCATCCCATCCATCCATCCATCCATCCATCCATAAATCCACCCATCCATCCATCCGTCCATCCATCCATCATCCATCCATCCATTCATCCATTCATTCATTCACCTATCCATCCATCTGTCCATCCATCCACCCATCCATCTATCCATCCATCCATCCATCCATCCATCCATCCCTCTCACATACATGTGCGTACAAAATAATCTCATTTATCTATCCCTTTTTCCACCCGTCCATTGACAGATTATGAAGTCCCCCGTGTCGTATGCCTTCAAGTTGTTCTGTGATGCCATCAAGTTCAAGTACCCCAGGATCTACGAGCAGGTCATGAAGACACGGAAAGCTGTCTACAAACAAGGATTTTCCGAGACTATCGGTACTTCTATATACTCTATTCATACTGACATTCACACACACACCTATACACATTCTTACACTTATGTATTTTCTTTCTCTCTTTCTCTCTTTCTCTCTCTCTCTCTCTCTTTCTCTCTTGTCAGTGTATCGTTGTTTCATCTTCATAAGTTTTTTTTTCCTTTCATTATTATTTCTTTATTTCATGCTCATCCTCCATCCCTTTCTCTCTCTCTCTCTCTCTCTTTCTTTCTCTGCGTCATCCCTTCCACTGTAGGTGTGTCTGTCTGTCTACCTGCCTGCCTATCTCATGCATCCCCTTCAGCCTCATACACACACAGTGGAGTCATTCACACATACAAAACTAAGCCTTTTCAATACTTAAACAAGTGTCAAATGAGATAGAGATGTATGGAGTCAAAATAATTATTCTTTTGAACAATTTGATATCAAATCAGCAAATACTTGCAGAGAAAATACTGATGTTTACCTCTCTTTGTTCACACATGTGATCATTGAACTGTACAGTCAATGGAAGTTTGTATTTTATATGGGAGATTGTTTATTCTTCTATCTCTTTGTTTATTTATTTGATTGTATAGACTATGTCAAGTTGTGTCGCGAGGGGCTGCAGGCTCGTTACAAGGAAGTGTTCTCGGAGGTACGTCCTTTGCCCTGGTCAGAGGTCACGTGCTCGGTCAAGGATATGTACTGTCAGCTGGACATTGTGGACTCTGAGGGGTAAGGCCTGTACCTAAAGGGGAGGGGGGGCTTGGGGGGGGGGGGGAGGGGGGACCAAAGGAACGGAGTAACATAAAAGGAAACGGTAATATGGGACGTACCTGAGGTGGAGGTGTTAAGTAAATGAAATTGAAAAGACACGGTTGACTGAGAGGAATTTGTTTTTGATGATTATGCAAACTATTTGTTAAAGACATTTTACCAAAGACAATGACAGTTTAGGGCATGACGAGATAAGCTATACTGATCCCCAGGAGAAACTGCTTCGGAAAATATCATGGAATGGATCAGTTCTCTCTGTCTCTCTCTCTTTATCTCTCTCTGTATCTCCCTATGCCTCTCTCTCTCTCTCTCAATTCTCTCTCTCCCTTTTCCCCATTCTCTCTCGTTGTTTTCCATATTTTGTCCCTATTTTTTTGTTTTCGCTCTCGCCTCTCTACTTTTTCTTCGCCTCTCGAACTCTGGATCCTCATGAAAATAACAATAATGATCGTGTTGACAGTATTACTACAGTAGTAACTTCTATAAGGAAAACAAGGGCAATGAAACAACCACCACAGGAATAATGCGCTTCGCATTAAACACACAGTTTGTCCCACTGTCACACCTTATGTCTCCTTATCTCATCTCACCAGACACAAAGTATCACTGCCCGAGCTACTACCAGCCAGGACACAGGGAAGCCGAGGTCCCCGAGTGGTGCTCGAGGGTTTTGCTGGCTCTGGCAAGACAACACTGGCCAGCACTCTGGCCTACTTCTGGGCAACCCAGCCTGAGTACTTCCAGCAGCAGTACACCTTCCTTGTGATGCTGGATGCCCAGGCGGTTAAGGGATCACTCAGGGAGGAGATGTACCAACAGCTGCTGCCACCCAACTTCAAGGTGACGGACTCTGAGTTTTGGTCACTGTTGGAGAACAATGCCAAGGATGTTCTCCTCGTCCTGGACGGCTGGGAGGGCCGGCAAGGTGGACAGGAGCTGATGCAGATCGTCCAGGGATCAGCGCTGAGAGGCTGTGCTGTCCTGGTGCTGGTCAGACCCGAGGCTAGAGTAGACAGCTTCGTCAAGCCAGACCACAAACTGTATACCCTGGGACTGAAGCCCTCGATGTTCACTCGATATCTGCAGAGCTATGTCCGCTTGCTGGACGGTCAACCTGAAGACGAGGAGGAACCACCGGAGATGATATCTCTACCAGATGACCTGCCTCTCAGATCCCAGATGACCATGCCCTACATCTGCTCTCTAGCTCTGGCCATAATCCGGGTCAATGGGGAAGAGACTCTCCGTGACATAACGACCTTGACCGGCCTCTTCGAGCAGTACCTGCTTACAATGGCAACAATGTACTGCACTGAGCACGAGCTGGAGATCGAGGACCAAGAATTCCCTGAGATTGTGACCCGGACGGTCGGGCAGTTGGAGACATTCGCCTTTCATTCCCTGACTACCAAAAGTTTCGCTTTCACGGAGGAAGAGCTGGCTGGCGTGACAACCAACCCAATCTTTACCGAGCTGGGAGTTTTTAGCAAAGCTGGACCTGGGCAGCGGTGGAAGTTTGTTTGTTCTTTACTGCGTGACTTTTTAGCTGCCAGGTACCTCGCAGACTTACCTGTGGAAACACTGACCACCTCACTGGACAATTACAACTTGGTCAAGTCACCCCGGACTGCTCAGGTGATGGCCTTTGCCTGTGGTGTGTACAGAAAAGACGAAACAACGCAAACTTTAGAAATTCTCTTCCGAGAAATGGCGAGATACAACAGCAAGAAATGTAAAGCGGTCAGTTTGAAAGACGTGCAGGATGGTCAGAAAGTGGACAGGGTGACCAGTGGAGCCGTGTTTACCTGTGCGCACAGTTTGATGGCCCTGAATGAGTGCGAAGGCAGAGAGGATATGATTGCTCTACTGGGCCCGTCTTTTCCTCGCCTTTTGCAGTTATGTGGAGATGGTATCCTGAGTCTCAGCCTTATCCAAGGTCTGAACTATATGTTGGCGGATCCTAGAGTCAACGTCAGCAACGTCGAGATCAACCTGGTTCCCCTGCACCTCAGACAGAGAGAGATCTACCTGTCATTGGCTGAGGCACTAACCAAAGCGGCCAAGCTGAAGACTCTGACTATGGCTTGGTCGTGCGGGGAATTGATGGCCGAGTTTCTCAAAACGGCTTTGGCCAAACATCCAGCGCTATCCACTCTCAAAGTTGAAGACTGCACTAAGAAACCCCCACGCAATATAGACGCCGCTACCTGGGCCAATGTCCAAGATTTCTGCGGCAGTTTGACCAGTGTCCGGTCATTTTCATTTGTCCATTGCAAGTCCTCCAGCCTGAGCTGCCAGGTTATTCGTTCACTCCCGCCTACCCTGCAGTCCCTGGACTTGACAAAGTCAGCTCTGAACATGATCTGTGCCGACGAGCTGGGCAAAACCATGGAGAGAGCGGAAAAGACGACCACTCTGAAACTGTCGGACACCTCGCTAGCCAGCTCGGATTTGGCAGCCTTAACGCAAGGCCTCAAACAGTGTAACTGTCTCCAACACCTAGGCCTCTCTGGTATTCGCCTTGATCGTGTCGGCCTCTCGCATATCATCGAATATCTTAGACTGACTTCAACTCTACAAGTCCTTGACATCAGTCACACGACCTTGACCCAAGATATGTGTTTGACCTTGGCGGCGGCCTTGACACAGACTCGCTCCCTGAAGCGCCTTGTCCTGGAGTCGGTGACCATTCCTCCATCAGGTCGCTCTACCCTGGCCTTCCAAGGAGGTGACAATGTGTATCTTGATGGACTAGACCTGGACTTTGAGTTGGACGACAGACCAGGCACACGAGAGACCATGAAGGCTGGACAATCTGTATAACCGTAACGGTGCATAACATCGCACAACAGCCTATCTATATCGTTATCCTGCCTCTTGAACAGCTCAGAGAGTCGCTAATCTACAGCCACTTGGAACGTGTGTACGAATAAGACGTTATGTGACCCACATTTTTACAGAGATATAAAATCACCTCATCATTTCCATGCCATAAAGCTCCTGTGATCTCATATTTTGCAAAGACTTAGCGCAGTCAATCAATCAACAAATTTCACACAAAAACAAACGTCCTCGTGATCTGTTTATTATGTATCTTGTCGCCGTTTAAAGATTATCCTTGTGCAATCTGTTCTTAGCCCAAAAGTGCATAATAATTCATTAAATAGACATCAGAAGGTAATAATTTCATCATTTTATTTCTCAACATTTTCTTTGACTACTTTGAAGAATAATCAATGTAGACATCATGATATTACACTAGCAATTATAGGTGTATCGAAATGTATCAGAATTCCATCAGTATATAGTGTCTTTAAAAGTGGTTAATACTTGCAAAGCCTGTCACTAAATAAGAAATATATGTAGATATGAAATTTGCATAAACCTGTACAAAAAAGGTGGTTAGATATATAAATAAAAGTAAAAATAAAATAAAATTTGTGATATCTTTTCTTTCAATTTTGGACTCTTCATGGTTAACTCGGGCTCATTCTGTGTTAGCTGTTATGATAATGGCATATTATATGATCCCATAATAACCTCCTTAATATGCATGATCTGACAAAAAGCCTTGTCTGTGCACAAGACCTCCCAGTGCAAAATAGAAATACGTGTAATATCACCATGCCGTTAGTAATTAATTGTAAGTATGCAGTGCTTCTAGAATTAACTAATACCCAAATCAAGGTCCTGGAAAACCATTTTCCGATGAGAAACAGTGGACCCAGTGAGTTCATCTTTAAACTGAGGACACAGCGTCCATATGTATTCTTTCCTACTACATCAATAGCCCTGGTTTGAGACATCACAGACCCCAGAAGTTGGAAACTTCCTGATAATCAATAATTATATCTGAGATTACCAAAAGCTTTCTATGCCGAATAAAATTTACGGAGGCTAAAGACATCAACAAATGAGTTATGAGTGTGTTTCTTTATTGAGGGACTGGGTCACACATTCACAGGCTACTTTCAAACCTGCCGGCCAAGACTGCTAGACTGACCAAAATCGTTTTTTCAAACTTTTTCCATAATGCCAAGCAGTTAGGATTACTGCTCTTGCTGAAACCCGTATTTCTGGGTGGGCTTTCAAAATATTCTAAACGAACTTTGCCATTAAGAAGCGGCTTGAGTATTAATTAAAGCAGGACTCACTTTTTTTCTAACCATCGAATTAAATCATCCCGTTCTTATTTCTCTAGAATTACTCAGCCAAATGATTCCAATTTTGTACTGGATCATCAGATCTCATGGACGTAAGGGCTCGCCATACCAGTTAAAAAAAACAAACAAAAAACCTATCCCAAAACAATATCCGGCAATAAAAACTTCCTTTTTCATAGCTCCACGTGATTATAATTGTTACAAAATCACGGTCCTTAGCAGGAGAGAAGGTTAAGTAGGCCTTCTATTCGCATATCTGGTTAATGTTCACCACGATTTGAATGTCATACGGGTTTTCCCGCTGTGGTCGAGATATAAGTCATTTGTTGTTGATTTCCGTTAAAAAAAAAAACAATTTAAAAAAAAAACATGTATTTTTAATGCAGATATTTTATCTCATTTCGAAAGATGAGGGGGGGGGGGGGTGGAATGGGGAGGATTTCCACAGTGCGTCCGTCCTCAGCAGTGTATCACAGGTCGTGAGTACTCAAGGCCACTCTACAGAAAAGCCCTTCACGCGTTATGCCACGATATGAAATCGTAGGAATAGCACGATATATTTTATTTTCAGCTTAATTTTAAAAACCATGGTTATATCAAATTTATACCCTTCACACGCATTAAAGCATTATAGTAACAACAATATACATTTTCTAAGCTCTATTTTGAAAGTAATAATTGTATCAACTTTAGATGGCTTCTATATATATAGATTAAAGTAATTACTTAAAGGAATGGTATTATAAGATAAAACGAATACATTAATTATTACTTATTACTTTCGGCTCAATTTTTAAAGTTGATTATATGAGATTTACATGCCTGTTTGGTTTATAGATTTAGGTGATTAGTTGAAATATTGGTGTCAAAAAATAAAGCGAAAGTATAAGCTTTTTTTACTGTTGTCTTTTTAGCCTAGTTTTGAAAACGACATTCATGTCAAGCTTACTGATATTGCTTGCTATGAAGACGGTAGTGATTAATTTTTAATAACGGCATTTTAAGATAAAGCGAATGTGATAGCTGTAAATATGAATATTATGATATGTAATGCTTAATGATTTGCATATTTCATTTCAATATTAGTTGTTATTACCGTGATAATTGTTATGACAATAAATTCTATGCTTCCTTATTCCTTCATTCTACGTTCCTCATTCTTTGCCCCCAATCTTTGGCATGTTTTCTTGCTAGTATTAAAAATGTTTATGTTCTTAGATCTTTGGTTGTTTGTTCCTCGTTTGATAGTGAATTGTCCACTAGTACTGAATGTGTAGACTGTTCGCATTTTGTAACCAGGGCAAAATGAAAGTAAGAAAGAAAGAATGAATGAGAGAGAGGAAAGAGAGAAAGAAAGAAAGACAGCCAGACAGACAGAAAGACAGCAGGGAGGAAAAATCAATGAAAAAGAGAGAGACAGAGAAAAGAAAGACAATAAAAAAGAAAGACAAAATACTCACAATACCTATGTACCTATATACTTATGTTTCACTAGTTCACACGGAGAGGACGATGAAAGGAAAAGAGCAGCGGATTGTTAAATTTGTCCACTGGGCCATAGATTTTGAAGAGGAAGCTGATGACAACAGTCAAATGTTAACATCGATAAAAATAGCAGCATTATGAGGCTAATGAATTGTAATAAGTGATGGATAATAATTCTGGATCCCGTAGTGGTCAAGTGGCCATGATGAACATCTGCTTTGTCCAACATTGTGATTTGTCATCTGAGAGTTGTCATCTGATAGAGGCATGTAACATCTTCGTTCACATCGTAAAGCCCATTGCTCGTTATGGACAATTCATTCAACATGGATCATTACTGTCCCATAGTGTATTAGCCTAACAATCTTATCAGACAGAACCAAGAGGAAAGGGAGAGGAAGTTTCTGTACATTTTAATTTAATAGCGCTTTATCAATATTCCGGGAATTCCATCGACCCATGACCTTGGTCTTGACTCGGCCAAAAGTTTGCCTCACTTCTTGGCTTGACCTGTTATAGTGGGTAGGAAATCCATGACTGACATTTTTCGCTATGAGTTATAGACTTAATAAATTTAAATTCTATTGAATATCCCCAAATAATAATAATAGTGAGTAATGTCAGACGCTTCACCTACTTCTGGCCGAAAATCTCGTGGGGTTTTTCTGAAATCATGTGTTCTGCTATTGAAAATGACTGTTTTGCTTTACCACTTCAGTCTTCTGCACGATTACCGTTGCCGTAATCACATACCAGATAAATATACGGGAGCCCAGGGTATATAATTAGGTTCTTTGTTCCCATCTGCAATGCGCCATCGGTGGGATGTCTTCCATGGAATCCATCCTCGACGTTCCAGGAGTGACATCTCTTCTCTCTCTCCTTGCTCCTGTCTTCTATCCTGCTCTCTTTCCTCTCCTTCTTGATGTGTAAACGTATCTTACAGTGTCTGGCACAATATAGCCGTGATCGTGCTGATGTGTCGTTAAGCACCAACACAAACAGAGAAACAACATATCTCGTTGGGTGGAGATTTCATCGAGTCAGTCCAGTGAAAATTCGCCTAACAGACAGACAATGCACATATACTTGGATCTCTGAATTCTTCACAATCATCACCTCTCGTCAGCGCTGATAGCCAGAACTGAACTACTGGTACATATATTGTTTATTTTTTTTTGTTTACTTGCATATCTGTGCATATGATGTGTACGTACTCTAGGCTAGGGAAGGCAAGACTCATTAAATTATCGTAACCAAGAACAGTTGTAGCCTTCTGTGGGTCGGAGACGACTATAGATGAGTACCCCTTAGTTATCGTGTTAAGATATCATAGGTCAAGAGAACATGAATTAAGATACTATTAGTCAAGACAATATGGGTTAAGAGTGTATAAGATAAAGCTAAGATTATAAGACGTAAAGATAAATAGGTTAAGATAATAAAGGTTAAAATTATGTATGTTAATTAAATCTGATCGCAAGTGAGGGAATTGCTGAACGAAACATTAATACAGTAGAATGTATTACAAGCAATACTGACGAATAAGCTAATGTAATTATAGATTAAAATGGCAAAAAGACAAAGATACAGAATATGTAACTTTAAATTCATTCGTCCTCAGGAAGGAAGTTTGGCCACAGTTGAAGAAACTGCTCGGCAATGCTGAAAAATACACAAACAATCAACGCCACACTCATACACACAAAACTGATATTGGTGGCGATCATTTGAGGGAAGGGGGCGGCAAAGGGGAGGGGGGAGGGTAGAAGAAGGAAGTGGTCGGGTGTCTCGTTGTACATTGAACTTTGATTTTTGTGAGCAGCTGACACGCGTGGGACTGAATGTTGAGGAAATTACTTTGTTTGATTTTGTCTAGACTTGTAATGGCAGCCAGCAGGGTACCGGAACCACGTCACTGACAAGATGGCGGAAGGCTGTCCTAGCGGAGATGAGGATGGACCGTAAAGGTCCCAGAAATACGAGCTACAAACAGGACTATGACTAATTCCCACACATCAGTGACATTTCAGTTCCATTAATAAAAAATTAATAAAAAACACAAATAACTAACAATATCGGAATGTCAAATCAGCAAACAATAATAAAACATTTAACATGTCTGGATGATAGGATGTTACAATTTAATGTTCCTGGTAATCTCAGAGTTGCAGATATCCCTGAATTTCTCAGTCAAGTTCTCGAGGATTCTCACAGTTTTGTTGATTATTCATATTATGCTAGTCTCAGAGTGAACAATTCTTGATTCACTTAAGTACAGTGAGATCTTTAAGACACACGGATATTTCTGTAATCCTCACATGGACAATTTACCATGCCAAATGACAGGAGCTGAGATTTGGTCTAACGCATGAATCCGTTACTTTTCCGTCCTCATTATGTCGACCATAGTCACCAATGGAAGATCGTTGTGCCTAGTTCTATTATTCCCTTTTCCAAACAGAGAAGATGCTGAACAAGCAATGTAAAGAGGAAGAAAATCGCCTTTGAGCTCTTTGTATATCATGAAAAAAATTCCCCAAAAATTCATGGTGTAGGAAAATGTTTCTATTTATTGTCATTTTTTTTTTCAATCAATCTTTCGAATGGCAAGAAGCAATGGGCTTTTTTTTTTTCTCTACTTTCCAACGCTTGATCAACACCTCTGATATGGTAAAGGGAAGTAATAGGATTGATCAAAACGACCTCCCATTGAGAAAGTAATGGGAGATCGTTGTGCTCAGTCCTATTACTTCCCTTTACCAGACGAAAGAGGGATTGAACAAGTTGTGGAAAGAGGAAAAAAAATCACTTTTAAGCCCTTTATTTGAATCATACACCATGAAAAATTCCAAAAAAATTATGATGTAACGAGAATGTTTTCTTCTTCTTGTTAAAATTTTATCAATTTTGTTGGTGGTCAGTCTTTCGAATGACAAGATGTAAAGGGATTTTTTCCTCTTTGCATTGCTTGCTTAACACCTATGTTGTCCGGTAAAGGGAAGTAATAGGCCTGGTCAAAATGATCTCCCCTTACACATATCCCTCTTTTGGGAGGGGCAGATAATCTGCGAAACGATTATGACTAGCCATGTCCTCCCTGTCACATGTTAATCAAAGTTTACCTGAAATTCACAATGTTCTAACCAGTGTCTATGCTTGTACCTGCCTGCCCTTCCTTGCCCAGACATTTCCTCTGTTTCACCATCACATTCTTGTGTAGCTTGGCGCAGGCAATGATCACTCAACCAGGAGTACCTGATCGTAAATAACATAAGTATCTCTTTTTTTTTTCTTTTTGTTTTTGTTCGTTTGTTTGTTAGTTTTGAAGTACGTATACCGTTTTTCAGTCCTAAGAATATGTTATTTCAGCTTTTAAGTGTGTGCTGAGTTTGATTCTCAGAACTTTTTAATAGAAATTTTAAACTTTTTGGGAATGTGTGCCCGGGTAGCTGAATCTTCATCCGATGTTTAACTGCCAAGATTTTATTTATTTGTTAACAAACTTGCTTAACGTACAATCGGGAACTGCAAAATAAGTTTCATTGTATTTGAGATGGCGTGATGCCGGAAATCCCTTTCCAGGAAGGCCACGAACTGTTAAACCCCTGAAAAAAAAAAGCAGGCCAGAATCTTCCACGTCCCTGGAGGATTCGACTCGTGACGCTTTCATGAAGAGGCAGGCGCCTAACCCTTCGACCATGACACCTCCTTTATTTCCAGAATATAATCCTAACAGGGATATATGAGGCAGTATAGGCTACCATACAGCAATAACATTCCATCTCAAACCTGGAGACTGGATAATATACATTGAGACATTATATTTTTTAAACAGAATCTCCTGTAAAGATTAACAAAGTAAAAATAAGGAAAGAATAGTTTTATAAAAAGTTCCTAAGCATAAAAGTAATGTCCTTTCCCTGATCACCCCTTGATGGTGTAATATCTTGATTAGCCTACACCTCACCATACGAACAGGTCCATCCTTTCCCTTTATCCTCCCTAGTGAAGGGCAGTCCATGCCATTGGAAAAGAGCCTCCTCCTGTTATGCCATTCGAGGATATTATTAACACGCATATTAATAGCTGGTCATTATTGATGACAGGATTGACGGAGGTACTTTCTAGCCTTTACTTTGCTTTCACTTTTTTCTAGCTTGACCATTCATGAACATACTTTGAGATAGACGTGAACATCAGGAGGACACTAAGATCAGAATGGACTTGGACAGAGTGTGGTTTTTACCTTGGTATTGTCTGATCCCTCCTGGCCAATCGTGCTCACTCTCAGGAACGTATCGATACCTGAACATCACTAATCCATGGTGATATTATGTGTTTGCTTGTGTTAGGGTTTAACGACACATCAGCACGATCACGGCTATATTGTGCCAAATACGGTAAGATACCTTTACAAGTCGAGAAGATGAGAGGAAAGAGAGCGGGGCAGAAGACAGGAGTGAGGAGGGACGGAAGAGATGTCATCCCTGGAACATCGAGGATGGCATTCCACAGCAGACTTTCATCGCCTGCGGGTGGGAGCAAAGAACCCACTTATATAACCCGGATCCCCGCGGGGGATCCATGGTGATATAGGCACAATGATGTCTAAATCGTACTATTAATAAATGAGCTTTTCTTACTGCGCCATTCATGAATATACTTAAATAAGCATTAAAACGATGATTCTCAACCTGGGTTCGATCGAGTCCCAAGGATTCGGTTAGTCAGTCTCAGGAAAAAGGCGCTAATTTGAAAAAATCACATTTTATTTTTGCAAATTACGTAGGGTTTGGTGACTGCACGTATGACGCTTGCAGAGTTCAGTATCTCCAATAAGGTTAAGAGCCACTCCATTAAAACATATAAATCAATGATACCAGGAGCGACTCAGGTACTCTGTAATCTTTATCGTGCTATTAAGGAATAACATATTCTAACTTGATCAAATAGACATCCTCAGATAAATGTCTTTGAGCGTCTTTGATACTATGGCCAACAAACGTGCAAAGTTGTCTGATCGAGCAATTGATGAATAAACTTTTTTTTTCTTTTACTTTGCCATTCTCTGCCATAACGAAATAGTTGTCAACATTCACCTCAAATCAATTTTACCAAGATGGCGAGCTGGCATACTTTGATCTATGTCCGTTTAATAAGAAGGAAACTTTTTTTAAAACCAATTCTTGTTCTGGACAGTCAATCCCACAGAAATATTAAAACATTCTTGAAGACAGCTGCCGCGTTGAGAGATGTCTGAAGTGATCGCTATTTTTTTTAAATGAAAAAAGGAAGGCAATTTATTGGTACTTTTAGGTGAACTTCAGACTCAATCTCCTCCCTCCTGGCCCCTTTTCCAAAGAAGAAAAACATCCAGAAAAGTGTTAAACAGTTAACATAACCTTGAGCTCCGCCTCCAGAAGATGAAAAAATCAGGTCCAAATCGTGAACGTCAGGCTGGGAGTATTTTGGTCCGAAAGACAGTTGACATGTGACATGTCGGCTTTGTCCACTCTGGACCTGCATTGGTTCAACGCTGACCGATCGGATTTATCTCAGGCACCAGAAGAATGGGCTGTCCACTCACCTGTCTATCATCCGTGCACGGCTGACCAAAAGACTAACAGAAAAAAAAAAGTACTCTACACTGACCACAATTCCTCCAAGTCATCAGCTGAACTGATCTATTTCACCTGTACCCGTGAGTCATAGAACGTGGCGATATGTCGTTGCGATTTCATAGTAACAGCGATTACTGATTTCTCTAAATGCCTTTATCTGATCCATCGTAACGCTATTAAAAATTTTGGATATGTGGCCCTCATCCAGGATGGTAAATATTTCTGAGCTATCCAGACCAATCCAACATAATGTTATGTGCTTCACATGTAGCTAATTGTTAGTTCAGTCTGTTCCATGTTTGATTCAGTTTTACTAATGTGCCCATGACTAAAATCCGCTGCCCCTCGTACGTCTCCATTTTTGCTTGAATCATATTTTTCTCCTGTGTCTAGGTAAACACCAGCCTAGCTCTTATACCATGCGTTGAAGAGACGACAAGCTCCATTGGGCAAAATAATATTTTTTTGTATATGTGAGAAACAGAAGATCTTCTCAACCCTGGAGTGAAGCTATAAACGGACTAATTATTTGGCTGGCTCCAGTTTCGTTGTCATTGAGCCTTGCATCAAATGACTTACAGCTTGGAAAGTTCTCACTGTCGTCACCGATGTCCTTACAACAGAGGTAGAGGTGTGTCGTTAGTATCGCTTTGAGCATCGCCTTTCTTAACTGGTTAGGCCTATGTGTGATTTACTAGTACCTGGTAGTTCTTTTTTGCAACATAATGTCCTCCGCTAAAGCCCGCTGTTCTCTTTGCCTTCTCTCCTCAGCATGTTGAAAGCAACTAATTTGATAGATTTGGACTCCTCTATCGTTATCTACTCTCCACTTGCAGTGGCCCTCATTAGCTCCATCTAGTGAGTTATTATGTGATCATCGCAGAATCATTAGTATCTAAAGTGGACTTGGTTTACCGCATTCATTTTCTGGTTATCGTAGTGGTAGCGGAAATAATTGACTAATTAGTGACTATTACTGGTAATTCCTAAACTCAGTTCATTGGGACAAATCAGCCACTGCTACCGATAATGTCATCAGGCCTCAGTAAGTCTGCATAATATAACCGTATTGGGCAGACTTTCTGTAGTGTTGAAATGGCACTACGATGAAGAGATAACACTGTTGAAAAAAGGGGTGATAAAGTACCATCTCGTTGTAGGAAGTTAAGTGTTGCAAACTTTTATTTTTCTTTGCTTGAAATTCTCAGTTTTCTTGTTCAGGGATACGATAGGTGGGGATCAGGAAAGTAATCGAAATATAATTTGTTACCTATAAATTTAAATTTAATCAGAAATACAGTAATCGATTGTTCCAATATGATTACACCAAGCCATGTGATCGACATAAACATAACAGTCGCCTCCACAATCACAGAGACAATCCCTCCAACCCTTCCAATCCATTCAACCCCTACTGCCTGACAGCCTAATGTGACGGATTAATTGCCCTGACCAATAGTCCTGTCTTCTGCCGACATAACCTCTGGTATTTAACCATAGAGGTGTCAGGAGCCAATCGTCTCTACAACTCATCTGTTATGCCTGGCATTTTCCAATCAATTTTCAAATACCATACAAAACAAAATAGGGTACTCGTCCTTCACAGTTTTTAGGTGTGAGAGATCAGTTCTTCAACATCAATAAATATCGTTACAGAAATTTGGACAATGTCACAGTTTGTACTGCTGACACTTTTAGGGTTAATCTTTTTGATTCAACAAATGTGAGTGCTTTTTTCTTTCTAGAGGTACCGAAACACGGCCTTTTACACTGATTATGGCCTCTAGTTTTTTCCCCCTATAAGAAATTGCGAAAGTTACCTAGGACTCAGTGCTATGAATAAAAATCTCTCGAAAGAACTGTATATGTGATTAAATCCACAGACATAACTAGTTTCTGATGTGTTTGGAAATCCAGAACTTACAAATTATATTTTAAGAAATGTAAAGTTATTTTGCGCTCTAAGCCAGATGAAAGAATCGTTTTTTATTTTTTCTTCTGATGATGAAGGTCAAACATATCACTCCAAATGATTTTCTTTTCCTTTTCTTCTTTTCTAAGTCAATGAATAAATTCATATTTAGCTCATTTTTATGACTATCAAAGTAGCAGGAAATAGTACCATGGGTAACTTAGTCAGTGAAGAAGTCATAATAAGATGAGTCAAATATTAATTACTCTAATGTTATTAATATTAACTTTTAAAAATTATGGTAGATGTAATAGTGGTCAACTGATGAACAAATAATGCTATGTATGATAAATATTTTAGAAATAAAGAGAGAGAGAGAGAGAGAGAGAGAGCGAAATAAAGAGATAGTGTTATTGTTTATAATATTTATTATTCTAATATAACTAATAACATTATTAATATTTATTATTGTAAAATAATAGATAAATTTTAAAGAGTAGTCAAATGATAATTAAAAAATAAATAAACAAACAAATAAATATTAAATACATGTACAAATAAATTATTAATTAAATGAATAAACAAATAGATGGATAAGTAAACAAACGAACAAACGAATGAATGAGAGAATGGAGTAACTGAAACTAACAATAAATAAATTATAAAATTATCAATAATGCTCGTTGTTGAAAAAAAAAATGTGATTCCAGTGTTATTTTAGAACTGCAATAGCTGGTGAATAATGTACCCCGGCAGGGGTTTCCTCCAATAATTATTCTATTTATTAATAAAGCAAAACACTCTTATGCATGTAATCGTGTGGTTCCTTGTTATTAGATTTAAATCCTACATTTTACTCAATGATTTCTAAATAATGCCTGATTCACAGCATGGCAATTCGATGACTTTCGGATGGACATATTCGCTAGGAGAGTGGTAATACTGTTCTATCTATCTATCTATCTATCTATCTATCTATCTATCTATCTATCTATCTATCTATCTATCTATCTATCTAT
>JBCEWB010825835.1:0-13979 GCA_039654565.1 Peronia peronii
AGGTAGGTAGGTAGGTAGGTAGGTAGGTAGGTAGGTAGGTAGGTAGGTAGGTAGGTAGGTAGGTAGGTAGGTAAGCCTTTAAGGCTATGATGCCATTACTACTCATTTTTAGAAAGCTGATTTTTTTTCGAGAATTTCTTGTGACAACCAGAATAACTACAAGCTCAATGTTTGTGACTTTTATTTTAAGTTATTATGTAACAATAATAGGAATAAGAGAAAATATTCTTGAATGGTTACATAAGGGAAAAGAAATGTTTTTCCACAAAATTCTATATTGTTCAAGGAAAGGTTTGACTTACCATTTATTGATGCGCAGCCTTCAACTCGTGAAACCTGTCAATAAATCGCATTTGCACTTTCATTTGTGTCTTCTAATTTATTCGCTAGTTTAAATTTTTTAGTAGTGTTTTGGACATTCTTGGCTTTCACAACATCTCCTTGCGCTAATGAGATTCTAAGAATTGTCATCGACTATGGAGATTGACCACAAAGATTTTAAAGAATGACGCGAGAGAGAGATGAAAGATGACATGAGATTTACGAGAGACGGCATGGACTATGGGGAAGAAATTGACTAAAAGGAATGACATGAACTAATTGACACGGAGTATGAGGAATGACATGAACAAAATGATATGGTCAATATAAAAATCCATGGACTTTGAAGAAGAATACTGGCTGTGCAGAATGTCTCAGACAGTGAAAAAAAATTAATTATGAGAAATGACTCGAACTTTGAGAGATGATGTAATTTATGGGCTAAGATGTAACATTAAAATGAGCCAAGAAGAATGACACTAACTATTGCGAATAGGACAGAAGAAGAGTGTACCAACGAGTGGACAAGAGCTAGTTCTGCCACAACCAGAACCCAGATTAGGGATCAGCTGAGATGGACGGACTTGTCAAGACAAGCGCCCTCAGTGGGATGTCCGACTATTAGCATAATTAAATAATTATTATTGAAATTATTATTTTTATTATTAAAATTATTAAAAATAATAATAATAAAGTAAACGCTAGTTATTGTGGGGATTTATAATAATAATAATATAATACAAAATAATAATTGCCTTTTCCTGTACAAGTGCAAACTCTAATCGCTTTTTTACACCCCACCGACCCAAAGGGAACACTCATAAACGCTCCAAACTTCAAATCTGTAAGGCAGTCGGAGAAATAGAGGTAACCCAGCAATGTTTTGCGAATCTTGGCTGTCATTTATCAGTCTTGCACTGCTGAACAAACGACATGTGTGATCATGAACACTTCTGTCAGCTATACATGACGTCACCACCCCTCATCGATTTAAATTATCTTTTTTTTTTTCTTCCCCTCTTTGAAACTGTCCGTAAATAAAAATTACTTCATAAATAAAAGCGTCGATTCAGCAGCTTTCATGGATTGCCGTGAAAGGTAGTTGTATTCTTGCTATACCACTCCCCAGAGCGAGTTTGCCTCTCACCTAAGTCTACGACGATTTTATATGTATATCCAGAGATACCTTGACCAGTTAAAACCTACTGACGGCCAGAATAATGCGTCACAAAGGAAGGAAACGGTCGACTCACTCAATAGACATGCTCGTAAAATTAGATTAAAACAAAAAAAAAATCAAAAACAAAAAAAACTAAAAACACAGAGTACAAAGACAAAGAAAAAAGAAAAAAAAAAGAAAAAATATAAGTGTAAATGACCGGCAATGCTATGACAAAACACATCAAATGAGCAAATGAATACATAAAGGCAATTGAGTGGAAGACATTGGTAATGTACCTACCTGCATACGCCCTGATATTCCTGTGTGTTGTAGAGCTAAGATGGGCTGTGGTGTCTCACTGGGACTGGTACCAGATGGGAGCTGAGATAGTGTCGGAGAGAATGTGTCCACTGGGGGGGTCATGTCCTGGCTATGACCGGCTCACTCCCGTGCTGGATGGCATACTTATACGGCTACACACCTGACCTTGATTCTGCTAATCTGATCCCTGGCTCGATTGTGTAACAGACAATGGTTGTTGGTGCTCTCTGAACAGCTCACCTTAGACCTATTATGTCTCTCGATGTTTCTTTAGTGCGTCCGTGTTGGACAATGGACCGTAGCAATTTCTCTGATTTCGGGTTCGATTTATGAGCTTAGTACGACTTATTCGAGATCAGGGATAAATCTACAAATTCCAGCTCTAGGAACTAATGATTCAGATGATTCGTCTTTCTGTTGTCCTTTGCAATTAAGTGGTTCTGGAAATTTAGATCCTTATATATATTTAAATCCTGATGTACACTGTATAACGTCAGATGTATTCCTGGAGAAAGAGAAACTTATATGTGATCAAAGTCTTGCTCAGTCCACAGACTTGGTCGTTGTGGTTGTTGTTCCTTTTCGCAATTTCTTCTGGTCTTCGAGTTACTCGCTCACTGATTTAGGTCCATGCACAGTTCACTGTGATCTGAAAGCTACTCTACAACCAACGGTTAATGAAGTTGGATTTGTAAGGTCCAGTATCTTTCTCCAACCAACAGACGATGTTATAAAACAGACGATTTCTGCAAGATCTTCTGCCTCCCTCGCGAGCACAGTTTCAGCTGAGCTTCACGCAGAACTTGGTAATGAGCAACTTGAAAGCGATCGGTTGGCTGTTTTTGTTTTTTTTTTCAGTACGACAGAACCATTGTCTTCTTTACCCTGCCGAGTGCTTGAAAGTATTGAGGTGAAATAAAAATGTCGTCCACCTCGTTGATTGAAAGACTAATGAAGGTAATTTGATACACAAGGCCAGTTGTATTCCAATCCTGACTTTCACACGAAATATTTGAAATG
Organism: Peronia peronii; assembly: GCA_039654565.1. Taxonomy (NCBI): domain Eukaryota; kingdom Metazoa; phylum Mollusca; class Gastropoda; order Systellommatophora; family Onchidiidae; genus Peronia; species Peronia peronii. Next base: position 2,825 of record JBCEWB010825835.1, read on the forward strand.
GATTTAGTGTTTTTGGTTGTTGTTTTTTTTACTTTGTTTTCTCCTTCAATCAGAGCGTCATTTGTTCCAGAAGGAGTGAATGAAAATGAACTTATTTACGAAAACAAGCCTGTCAATTTCATCAGTACAGACGGTGAAAGCACGCGAACAGATATTCCTCAACAACGTTAAAGTAATCTCCTGGCTTCCCTTTGTTGACTGAGACTGAATGAATGAATCTGCCTGCACAAATTGTCTCCCTTGTGTGCAGTCACCTGTCTTTATTTCTGGTCGATTCCACTTGCCTGGAACTGTTCAACGATCACAATAGGAAGCGTATAACACAGAGCTAGAAATCTGCCTAACTGTAGCCTACAATTCCGGAGTGATTAAATAAGGGTAAATTCTATCAGTTACCAATAATATTATAGAACAGTTGATCCTCAGTTCACAGCAGTGTTATGAAGTAAGTAATCTATAGAATCTCCTACTTTATATTAAAGACCAAATTGTTAAATTTCCGTACAAAAATTGTGACTGTTGCACTTTTGTTTTCTTTGCTCCCTGGTATTCTGTCAGATATAGATCCTAAAGAAAATAGTGGAATTAATCAGCCACCTTCAGATCGCCGCCTTCTTTTGTTCCAGAATCTTTGGCTCTATGACGTCACGCCTCGGTTCTGATCCCACATCAGCAGTGATAACCGACGCGTGAGAGAGGAGGGGGTCACTGTGGTGCCACACGCGCGCACGAGCTGCAACTCCATAGGCTTACAGTCCATCAGCAGTGGCGACATCTACCTCGCGGCACGCGGCTTTGCCTGCCCACGGCCGCCTACTCGTGTGCTATGTTCACCAACTGTCTCCAGTCCGTCGATTGCCGCCATTATGGTGTCCTCCATTGCTACTTGTTACACGAGCTTTATTTTCATTGGTTGTCAAAACTGAGTGAATTCTGGACCATTCGTTTTGATTAATACATAGTTTAATCAAAATCGTATATTTCACCAGCTATGTCAATTCTGAGCAGAGAATTTTGCTGACAAACAAAGTCAAATAAAAATGCAAAACGAAAAGACACATATTTAAAAAAAGAAGCCGGAAAACAAGAAGAACAATAAACAAAAACAAACAAGCAAAAAAGTCAGACAATTACTCGGAAGCAACATTAGAGTGGTCATACAAAAGTTTTGTTTGTTTGTTTGTTTGTTTTCTGAGGCAAGTAAATAAATTGATAAATCAATGAATAAATGACTGAATAAATAAATACATAAATACCTATAGAATGTTCCTCTGTATCACAGCTCAGACTTCACAAAAAAGTTGAGAGGAAGGAGGATGACATTTTAATTTGAGAAATCCAAGCTAAAAAGCTACTCAGCATGTATGCAATTTTATCGAAACGCAGACTCCGATGAATATGCCTTGTCAGAAGAATGCCAGATGGTCACATCCCAAAGGACATAATGTACGGTACTATCCGAATGTAAACGACCACGAGACTGACACAGATTGTGGTATACAGACCTCTGCAAATGGGTTTGGAAATCTGTCAATGGCGCGATGCAGACACAGATAACAAAGTAGCTGACAAGACGGGAATTCTGGAAATCAGCTGTCCAGTCGATGTGAAATCTTGCAAGGCTAAGAGATCTCAAGATTCCTCGCGGGGCCCGTTGTACATAAGTTGGTTCTTTACTCCCACTTGCAGGTGGTGAAAACCCCGGTGGGATGTCTCCCATGGAGTGCCATCCTCGACGTTCCAGTGGTGACATCTCTTCTCTCTCTCTCTGCTTGCTCCTGCCTTCTGTCCCGCTCTCTTTGCTGTCATCTTCTCGACTTGTAAACGTATCTTACCATGTTTGGCACAATATACCCGTGATCGTGCTGATGTGCGGTTAAACACCAACACAAACAAACGAAACAAAGATGTCAAGAATTGAATGGGAAGACGAGAAAGAAGAATAACTTCAAGCAGCGCTTGGCATTTCTCACACCACGTTCAGCTATAATTTCTGTGGTTGGACATATTTCTGAGGCATTGGTCTCTAAAGCCCTGAAAGGAACTACTTTTCAGGGCATGAACTATCCATGAGCCATTTGTGACAGAGGGAGGCCATCAATCCATGCGCTAAACAATGTCCTGGCCGAGATTGTCCCTATCAGGGACTGAAAGGCTTACAAACAAATGGTGAATGAAACTTCTTATAAGAAACAGCGCCATGTGGCATGTTCTTTAATGGGCGTCTATTTGGATCTAGAACAAAACATTGATAATAATAATATCACTACAAGCATTGTAAATTGTGTGGGGAAGGAGAGAAAGGGAGGGGAAATAGGCCTATAGAAGACAGCTCCCTGTAAGAGAACAGCAAGGGGTAGCATGTTCTTTAAGGCTACAGTTAAGATCTAAAACATCAAACTAAAATAAAAAAAAGAATACGATTAGATGCAATGTAGATTTTGGCAAGAGATGGGAAAATAAAAGACAGATCCGTGTAAAAAAAAAAAAAAAATACAGCATGGTCCAGCACGTCTTTCAGTGCTACAATAAGATCCAAAGCAAATAGGATAATACAATAAGATCCAAAGCAAAATAGGACAAAAAATGCATGGAAAGTTCGTAAAGAAAAAGAAGGAGATAAAACAGACAACTCCACATTGGAAAAAGATGCTCTATACCACGTCTTTCAATGCTACAATTAAGAGTTAAAATCAGTGACAATAATAAATATAGTAACTTGTGTGATTGAAAATAAGAAGATAAAATACAACTCCAGATAGGCTGATGGTGGCCTGTAGTACGTCCTTCACTGCTACCATCTAGATCTAAAGCACAGCGATAACAAAAGTTGTTGTGTTTTCTTACACAGACATTGTTCATCCCACAAGGTATCTAATAGTTCATATTCGACTAAGCAAAAACCTGGAAATCCCAGCCGGAGTGTTTGTACCCTTCAGCTAAAAATAGAACACTCTTGAAGTTTGTTACCGCTCCACCACGAGATCCGAGAACAATTGTCACCGGTCTCGTGCATTTTTATACCGTATGTTTTTCTATGTCAATGACAGTGAACAGTTTGAAGTGTTTGTACCCTCCTGCTAAAATTAGACGGGGATTTCCAGCCGTTCGCTTAGTCGGAACAAATCTATTATGGTTGGATAGATGACTTCCTTCGGTCACAAACTGATCGTGGATAGTGTAACTCTTGAGACCCTAGGAGCATTTCCTTACATGGCCAGTACGTGAGAGGGATGTCCTACAATAAAAATGATAACCATGTGAGTTGTGTGTGTGGAGGGGGGGGGGAGAGGGTGATGGGGCAGGGGAGGAGGGAGAGGACGGTAAAAGATAACACTAGACAGAAAAACAGTGAGCTTTGGAATGATGTCCTTCACTGTTGCCATCCAGATCTAAAACATAACGATGGGATAATGGCAACAATATGGCCAAATGAATTTTGCATTGTAAAGGTAAACACTAATATAAAATAAGATTTAACGGTTATGGTATTCAGTCTCCTATGGGTGGTTATCTCGTTGATCTAACGTAAAAAAAAAAAAAATCAAATGAAACCAAAACAGGACAAAACCATTGTTATGGAATATCCCTCATTCATCTAAAAGCAAACACCGTGACACTAACAACGATATAATCAAGGAATTTTGAGTTGTAGAGCAACAAAACTGAGATAAAAGACCATTTAACGAAAAAAAAAAGGGGGGGGGGGGGGTAAACATTCTGTTGTGAAAAGCCCTTCATTCGTTCAATTCAGATCTAAAACAAAAACAGTCATAACAATAACAATCAAGGGCAAAGAGTGAGCACTCAGATCACATGTCAATGAGCCCGTGAAGGATGGAGGTCTAAGCGCTTCGGGACTGACTCCGGAGAGGACATTACTCGTGGCCCATTGACTTCCTTGATCACTGGGAGAACGTGGGTGAGCAGCGGCCGAGCATGAGTGGACGACGTTAATTCTTCAAAGCCAGAGAGGTCAGCCCAGCCATTAAGGTCACCAGCATACTATTCCATTTCAGGCTTCACTGCACCCATCGAGGGCCCATCAAGAGCCAAAAGATCGCAGTTTCATTATCAACATCACGGCAATTCAAAATGAATCGAAACTTTTTACTTCTGATTTCCGATCACTGCGACCATTTGTAATGATTTTGGCTATTGACAACTGAACTGACTTTTCCTCATTTACGATTACATGCATAAAGTAATTTTATTCGTATCTGGTGTCGAGTATCTTTAGCCAGAGGAACAAAATTTTAAAAATCATTTTTCCGTTAATAATGGACCCACTCGTTAGATCTGGTACATTTTTTTGTTTCACTTTTCCACCCTGTGTGGCCAGTTATTTTCCAATGAAGATATTTAAAAACGACTCAAAAGTTCAAGGTGTTGCCAGAAATGAAGACAGAAAACAAACCAAGACGCTGAGAGGTTGACATGGAATTCTATGAACTTTTAAAGGAGAGGCTGAAGACCTGAAATCAGACCAGTGACTTTCCCGAGGGGAGAAAGCATTCCTGGGGAAGCCATACGCATCTGTGGCCACAGAAACCGGGCAAAATCTGCTTGAACGTTAGTGAGGGGCTTTAAACTTCGAAATTGATTAAAGAAAGGAAAAAGAAAAAAAATATGGACGATGGCAGGCAGGAGATAAGATTCAGGACGGAAGGGGAGGGAGGGGGGGGAACATTGGAAAATGGATCCGTTATTTTCATTACGTACGGACGTATATAGCAATAATAATGATAGTAATAATAATAAACAGAGAGCATTTATTTAGCGCTTATCCACGTACGTACAAGCTCTAAGCGCTTTACTATCTATAACTAGCCCGTCAGACTCACTCATAAACGTGTACAGATTCCTGGGAAGCATACGAGGCGGCTGCCTGTTAGGCGCTCCAATCCTTATAAATCGTACAATACCAATTACTAGTCTATAATCTATAGTCGATTATCCATTTAAACCTGGGCAGAAAGGAAAGGGGAAAGATGAAGGTTCAAACTTTCACACTCTTGTCGCTGTAAACTGATGGAAATCTGGCTGTTCTCAGAGAAATACACTCCTGGTGTCTTGTTGTTTGCTCGGCGTTCTACAGACCATTTTTTTTCCACAGAATAGAAATTTTAATTCCCCCTCTCTCTCCATCTCTTTCTCTCTGTCTCTCTCTGTCTCTTCTCGTGTGTGCATGCTATCTCTCTGTCCGCCTGCCTGCCTGAGTATCGATCGTTCTATCTTTTTTCAATCTCTCTTTCACCTGTCTCTTTCTCTTTCTCTCTGTTGTTCTCTCATTTTCTCACGTTCTCGCTCCCTTCTTCTCTCTCTCCCTTTCTCTTTCTCTCTGTCTTTCTCTCTTTCTCTTTCTTTCTCTCTCTCTCTCTTCCTTTAACACGCACATGCTAACAACATGTGAAGCACACGTCTGTTCATGTCACAGTGATGTCAATCACGTCCCGGGAGGGGGAAAAGTCAACAAACCTCCCTGACAACAACATCCCCCCCTCCCGCTTCATTCCCCTTTCAACCCTCACCAAAGCATTCTCTCAGAGGCGTAACAATTCTACCTCGATAAAAAACAAATCCAGTAGTTCTGGGCAATCGAAATGATCCTGTCTAATTGTCAAAATCTCAGGTTTCAGAAACAGGTTTCAGCTTTTGATTATAATGTCAAAGATTTCATAATAGGAATAAGTTATGATAATGTTTCATCTAAAGCAAAAAAAAAAAACCGAACAGAAACTAAACTAGAAATGTTTGTTTGGCTTTACATTACCACTGTCCCCCCCCCTCCCCCCCCCCCCCCGCCCCTTACCTCTTAACGTTTATTCACGACATGACAGAATCGTCGTGCTAGAGCAATTTTACGCCACAATTCCTCGGGTATACTATTAAATTTTAAAGTTTGACAGATAATGAAACAGGAAGTCAAAATGGTCTAGCTGAGTTTGATGTCCGTGTGCCCAATGCACTTAACGTTTTTTGTATTCTTTGTCTGAGTCAGCACCACAAATCTTCACCGAAGTCGCAGTTTGAATGTTACTATTTTTTGACATCATGAGAATGTGCAATCTTTCTTTTTCTAATGTAATATTCACATCAGTCAAATCTCTTCAGCCTTTGCAAAGTTACGCCATACTGAAAACACCTACAGCCCTCCCAATCAACTCCCGAGAAAATCATCTTCAAAGATGGCGGTATCACCTTTTTTGACTCCCCTAACTAATGTTTTAGAGTTAACATTTTTGCATGGAATTTAGCAGTGTGGATAAAAATGATAGATAAAATCATTGTGAAGAATCTGTACATCTTTTGCATCTGCATAGAACCAGTGAATCTGGGCATATTTTATAGTTTACTTCTACAAGAAACCCATTCCTTTAACAATCAACAATCCAACGATTCAACTTTATATATAATGAAAAAGAAATACTTATAAAAAAAATAAAAGTTTAAAAAAAATAGCTAACCTGTCATATTTCATCAAAATTCTGAACGACCTAAAGAATCTACTTTTCACATTTGGGCACGATTTTCTCAGTTCGATAGTTCGGACATGCGTTAAGATTCGTGATGCTGACTCAGTGGGAAACTTTGCTGGACAGAATGACATGGAGATTTTAAAAACCTACAAAAAAATAAATAGAACATAAGATAAAAAAGTTTAGAGCATTTCAAGAGCGTAATATTTTTAGCAAAAAAAGATTAATGCGAATGAGCAGTCAAAGTTTTTCACATCTATACTTTTTTTTCTATGGACAAATGGGATTATGTATGTGGGAAAATGTCAGTAAAATCTTATGGAAACATCTAGGATGATTATATTTCTCAGTTGAAATGATGAATTGGGTCCTATGTTCTGTGTGATTGACGCATGACGCGAAATTGACCCAGACAGGACAACTCGGAAAAAGTTCAAATGAGTCTTACCTGTGTTATCTCTGTCTGGCACGGCAAGATCTTGCAAGGTCCAAATTTTATCCTCTCAGTCAGAGATCAAAGTGCCCAAAGACCATTGTCTGAAATAAGGAATGGACGGATCAAGGCCCATATTTTCACAAAAGCACTCGAGAAGATATAGGAAGGCAGGAGAGAGACATACTCAGAGAGAAAGAGAGGAGAGAGTGAGAGGGTGAGAGAGATTGGGAGAGAGAGAGTGAGAGAGAGAGTGAAGGAAAAAAAGAGTAAGAGGCAGAATAGTAGAATGTTTGGAATGGCATAGCTTCGCCGTCCCTCGACTCTCACATTCCCCTTCCTAACTCTACACACTGAAGTTTCGCATATTTTCAGGGCAGGAAAAAAAAAAAAGGAAAGAGAGAAAGACACAGAAATAGGAAGAGAGAGAGAAATCGAGAGACAGAGGGATTTATATGTATATATAGAAAGAGAGAGAGAGAGGAGAGAGATTCAGAGAAAGAGAGGGAGAGAAACAGAGAAAAGGAGAGGAAGAGGGAGAAAGAAATATGGAGAAAGACAGGTGGAGAGAGAAAGAGAGAGAAGGAAGACAGCTGAGAAAGAGCGGGGAAAATAGAGAGAGAGAAAGAGAAACAGAGGATGAGAGAGAGAGAGAGAGAGAATGACTGATTTGGGCAAATATACCAAGAACGTAATTAGAGCGATAACAATACAGAGTATTGCATAGCATTGGAAAATAATTACATTTTCTCTAGTCCACATTTTTTAAAAATTAAGGTAGCTCTGATTAATCACATATACAGATCACCACAGTCAGGAAAGTGCACTAAAATGCCACAAATTCATAGAAATATTTATCATGTCCCTCCTTCCCAACTTTTCGCTATATTATGAATTCTTTCGTGCCCGCCACTGACCAGCCGGCCAATATGGTGGACAAATTGCTCTCTCCATCCTGTCAGGGACGATTACTCTGGCGCCTTGGATGAAGTCACGTGGGAATCGCGTGCAGAGGGGTTGTTGGGATTAACGACATGTCTGCAGTTGTAATTAATGCCTCTTGACGATCGGGCCGCCATTTTTCAAGCAAATCTGTGTGCAGTGGAGGGAAGGCCAGTTTTGTCCAGAACTAGTGGAACAACCTGGCGGAATAGCATGATTTTCCAAATCCTATTGTTTTGTGTTCAAGGCAGTTACTGAAAGCCAAATAACCAGAGTAATTTTGTGCTTGAAGTTATTTGTAATCTTTTAAAATGGTATCAGTAACTCAGATTAGACATTTTTTCTTGTTTATTTTGTTGTTTTTTTCTCTTCCTTATCAACATTTTCATTCTTCTCTTTCTTCGGTTTCTTTCGTTTTGGTGTTTTTTTTTTCTTTTGTTTTTTTCTTCAGTTTTGTCCTTCTCCATATTCTTCATTCTTCTTCGTTTTTGTTCCCCTTCTTTTTCTTCCTTTCTTTTCTTGGTCTTTTTTTCTTTATCACATTCATCTTCTTCCTCATTTTTTTCCGCATCTTTTTTCTTCTTGTTTTTTTTTTTCTCCTACCTTTTTCCTTCTCCTCTGTCATCTCCCTGCGGGGACGCGGTTTACATAAGTAGGGTTTTTGCTCCCAGTGCAGGCGGTGAAAGCCCGTCATCGGTGGGATGTCTCCCATGAAATGCCATCCTGGACGTTCCAGGGGTGACATCTCTTCTCTCTCTCTCCTTGCTCCTGTCTTCTGTCTCTTTCCTCTCTTCTTCTTGACGTGTAAACGTATCTTACGTATTTGGCACAGTACAGCCGTGATCGTGCTGATGTGTCGTTAAACCCCAACATAAACAAACAAACAAAGCCTCCTCTGTCATCTTAAATTTATTATGATTGTTATTCTCATTATCAAGTGTTGTTATTATTTCTGTTTTGTCTTCCTATATTGATCACACATCTGGTCATCAAAGATGAAAAGACAATACAAATTATTGCAGTTCTGAAGGAATCGATTGTTTGATCTTTGCCGTGAAAATCATCAGCCTCCGCCTGTGCTGCTAATTAAAAGTTATAGATTGGGTTTGTGTGTTCATCGACGTTGTTTGTCAACGCGTCCTCAGGCATTAGAAAATGATTACTTAATCTTCTTTGAATCTTTCTATGCTGCACCTTGACTGGAGAGGACTTTCTGTTAGTACTGACTCTAATGATAGCATCATGACCTAAACCTCTATCCCCTTATTATTTCGACTTAAATTGTGTAGCTTTGTAACACGATTTCTCTCTAATTTCTCCATCCTTATGAAGAAAAAAAAATCATTCACGGCTATCCCTTTTCAGTTATGTTGTTGTTATATTTAACCTCTTTTGATTGTTCAATTTTCATATGTACGTAGAACCTCTGACAAATATTTGTACACTCAACGAATCTGGGCAATGCAGCATCAATCCACTAGGCTTAACTGGCAAATCTTTGCATGATTTCAAAATTGTTTGATATAATATCCAAACATTTCACATTCAATTTTCTCATCCAATAAAAGCTTGTACACTCCAGACAAACATTAAATACAAGATGTAAAATAACAAATCAATAAAAAGTAAAAAAATAAATACATAAATGCGTAAATAAAATAAAACATTGATAAATAATATAATAAAAAAAAAATGAAAATAAAGGGAGAGGGAGAGAGAGAGAGAGAGAGAGAGAGAGAGAGAGAGAGAGAGAAAGAAAACTCCACAGACGGTTGATTCTGAGAAAATGTGTGAAGGACAAAAACAATTTTAAATGTAGCGTCATCTTGATGTCAACAATCCATTTGTTTATTATGTCGGTATCAACGGACCAGTGGTTTTCTTGTTCCCTTGTGGGAAAACATCAAATTATCTTCCTTGATTTGTTGTGGACAAACCAATGCCAGGCACTCAGATTTCTCTATATCGCTGACCTAATATCTTTCATATGTTCCGTCGTTGTTTTTTTTTGTTTGTTGTTGTTGTTTGTTTCTTTGTTTTATTGTTTCATTTTTTGATTTACAATAATATGTTTATCTCCTGTTTTCCCCGTTTCCCATGTTAACCCTCCCCGGTTCGTTAAATCTTTTAACATCCCTCTGTAACAAATCAGCGTTTTATTTTCGCTGTGTGTAAGCAATGTGTCTGTGGACGTATGAATTATGTGTACATGTGTATGTGTGTGATTTTGTTTTCTGGGACGGTTGGGTGGGGGGGGGGGGGGGCAGGGTTAGGTGGAGGCGGATGCAGGGGGAGAGTGGGGGGGGGGGATGAATGGAAAGAATAATAGATAGTAAGCAGTTATATAATGCTTGTCACTCTACATTGCAGGCTCAAAGCGCTTTACAATCTATTATTACCCAAACAGGCCCGCTAGAGACAATCACAGACCTTCCCGGAAAGCATTCAAGATGTCTATCCGTTACCCGCTCAACAAATGTTCAATCTAGCATTAACATTTTCTGTCTCTTGCCTATTTTAATCTGTTTTGAGTCTGGAAATATGTGCATATTGCATTTCTACAAGACATACTGTCTAGACCAGTCAGATTCGAACTAGAAAACTTCTCATTACAAATCCGATGGCCTAACCACTGGGCCATCAACATCAGAGCTTTTCTTCTATCGATTTCAGTATGGACCTTGGCTAACTCTAAAGAATGTATACATGTAGGACAGGTATGATAAAGTTCGTTCATTTCAATTTTTGGTTGACAAGAAAAAAAAAATTATTTCCTTGTCGTTTTTTTTTTTAACCCACCTTCTAGTTTTAACCAAATTGAATCCTGACAACCATAAAACTGAAACTGTAAGATATAGATTCTCCTCTCATGATAACTGCCGAATTTACTGTATTGTCTCGACCACGTAACAGTAATCAGAGACCAAAATAAGCTGTCTTGAGGGAATCGAATTAATTTGTTCATCATAGGGTCACTGCGGCTAACGTTAACTGTGAATACCTCAATCAAGAAGCGCCATGACTGATTGATTTTGTCATCAGAGTCGACTTAAAACAGTCAGAGGACAGCCGTTATTCGCATATTTTATTTTTATTTTATTTTATCTTTTGAACAGACCACTTCTACATCAGTTTAAAAATGTATGACACAGTTCAATATGCTGAAATATATTGAGTAAAAGTCCAAACATTGTAATTTGCTGACATGAGATTATTCTGAAAAAGATTAAATAAGGATGACAAAATTGATCCGCCATTTTCTCAATAAATTCATCTGCAAACGGTGGTAGCTCACAGTGTC
>JBCEWB010825946.1:0-15000 GCA_039654565.1 Peronia peronii
TGAGGCCATGTTTGATAAATTATTGAGCAATTACAAATTTATTGTAGCTTCGAAGATATAGTCTGTTGAATGTGACACCATCCAGTGGAAATTGTCATGATAGATTTGGCTATAGGTCATATGTATATGAAAAAAATGTGGCAACTCTTACCAAATTGTCTCTCTAGTATTATTGGACAGTTCATTTTCAGGTGACTCATCGCCCTAGAATATTGGACTTTCCCATGATACACTTTGGGTTTGTAAATCTTTATGGATTACTGGATCCCATCAGCCCAATTATCGCGGAAAATGGCGTGATTTGCCCCAGCACTTTTTTTAGCACCGAAAAGGTCCAGAAACTGTGGCTGATAACGGTTAATAGTGATATCAGACCTAACTTGAAGGAAGGTTAAGCCATTTCTAGAACAGGAAATAAAATTTGATAAAGTTACTTTACTGATCTTCTGGCACTGGAGCACTGTCCGGTTAATTAAGAAAGATCCATTATTTGGGACAAGATAGAAGCAAAGGGAGTAACATTTAAGCCTGCAACGCCCAATATTCCAAAAATATGATCCAATTTTATTCAACAGTTTTCATGATTTCATAACTGTAGATATCTATGCCGTAAACGCAAGCTAAAGATTACATAACTTTGGCAGCCTCAGGATGGATGGATGGATAGATGGGTGAATGGACAGATGGATGGATGGATATATGGAGGGGCGGATGGGTTAGAGTGATGTATGGATGAATGGATGGCTTGATAGATATTTGAACGAACTGATGGATGGGTAAATAAATATAACATGGTGTGGAGAACATGAGAAAAGCAAAGGAAATTAAATAAAAATGAAATGTTGGACAGAAGAGGCATATGTATATTTTATTCAAAACATTCACATTGCAGGCAGTTATATTGTATGTAATCGTTTTAGATGTAATTATAAAAGGATAGATAATACAATAAAATACTGCTTGCTGATGAATAGCATTCTGAAAAACAATTCCGCCCCGTTTAATGGCCAGCCTGTGGTGCCATGGTGATCTCGGAGCGGCTCTCTCGATATATTTTCCTTCCTCTGCTGAATGCCAGTGCACCTTGACTGACTGTTACCATGATCACCACTACTACAAAACAGATTGGCTTACTTTCTGGATAGAGCCGTGAGCGGCTGCCCAATCGCCCGCATGCAGCAGCCTCGCAGTGCATTTAGAGGACAAAAACACTGGATCGCTATACTATTGCCACTTTGTTTCATCAGCTTGCCATTGCACGCACTGGAAGAGAAAAGTTAGGTTTGAAGATGATTCCCCAGATATAGTTAGATTTCATTCAGGACTACCTAGTAGTCAAAGAAAAGTTATGTTGAAGAAGAGACTGAATAGTCAGCTTCCATTTAGGACACCAAAGTGTCCAAAGAAGAAGAAGAAGAAGGATCCGAATTATAAATAACTATCATTCATGGCCTTACTGTTCAGAGAAAAGATATCAAAGAAAGATCCCAGTTATGGTCACCTTCTATTCAGAATATCAAAGCAAACGTCATGTTGCAGAAAGATTCAGGTAATACTAATAGTAGGACTGCATTCAGGACACCGTGGTGCTCAAAGAAAAGTTATGTTGAAGAAGCACCCAAGTAAAAGTCTTTTTTTTTTCATTCAGGACATCGTTGTGTTTTCAAAGAATACTTAGCCGAAGAAAGGTCCTAGTTACAGTTGCCTTTCATTCAGGACTTCGTTATGTTCAAAGAAAGGTTATGTTGACTAAGGACCCGACTTATGTTTAACTTTCATTCAGGATATCGTAGTGTTCCTGATGTTATAATTATCATGCTTATTTCATTAGTCCATGATTCAGTACAGTTTTGCACTTATTGTTTGTTGAAAATATGAAAATATCATGCCCCGGGTGAACTGAAACACGGTTGGTATCGGAACAGTGAATCAAAGAAAACATCCTAACTGTTACAGCTTTATTGAAAATGTTGTTCTATCAGCATTCGAGAGACAGTATATATTGTTTTTAGTAATGTACGAAATATCTAAACAGTCATTGTGTCAGTGTCATGATCTACCACAGAAGAGAAAGAGTAAAGTAACTACAGAGATCTCTCAGCTTTGATCGGGCTTCATCGATTAGTGAGTGTCACAAAAAGCTGTTTTATTTGCAAGAAGTATGCTTTCTTTAAAAAAAAAAAAAAAGACCGCACGGCAATTTGTTCATTTGTGTCAGGGTGCCCTATACGTATTACAATGCGATCGAAAATTTCTTTTAGTATAACTTTCCAGCAGCGCCAGTAGTTTTACATAGGCTAACTCAAAGCTTACCATAATGTTGAGAACAATGTTAAATTGTAGCCTTGGTTGATGATGCTTGACTTGCATTTGATATTGGCTCTAGTGTACAGCACTGGTTTTTATTTACAGCTTTACACGTATGTGTTTTGTTTTGGAAACACAACTCTGTCCAAACATTTAGTCCACATTCGGAAAGACTGTGTGCACTGTACAGCCACTTTACAATCAATTGAAATATTCCGAAAAAAGTGGGCTTTATTGCATGTAAAAACTAATCGTGAGCTTTACAGCAATTAGTTTGTTGCCTTTAGCGATACTCGTATATCTGTCAAGTTGAGGCAATGTTCCTTGAGCTCCCTTATTCGGATGCTATTTGTGATATTGTCCAGTTATAAATGTAAATATATCGTAAAATATATATTGTGTCTCATCAAGTGTAAATGCGTTTTACCTTGTCTATCTTATATTGTCTTATCTTAGAAGCAGCAAGAAGCCATTCTATTAAAACAACCACTCCATATACTTTGCACCGGACTTTCTCTCAATATACCTGCCAAATACAGTACGTCAAGAAAGCATCTGGCTTATTCTGTCTAAACATCCCTAACTGCTAATTCTCGAACATGAATAAATGTTTAGTATCAAGAAGGAAACCTTGATTTCCCAACGATAGTTTTTACAGACACGTTAAGTGTTACTGGTTTCAGTAACAGTGTTTTAATATTACGCCAAACGTACATCAACAGCTATAACTGGCATGTCATGCAGCGTGTTCCATTTCTTTCTAATCTTTTTATTAGCATTCTTCACACAAACATTTCCTGCAAAACAACGATGACCACATCTGCAGCAGAAGAGGCTATGTAAAATTTCCATTGCAACCGTTATCATGAAAGTACGAATAAAGAGAAGGACTAGTTTTTAAAATCAACCACGAAATGGCATTCAGAACCTGCAATATAATGTTAAATATCTATACTTCTGAAGGATACTTAGTTCATTAGTTTATAGTTATTCATTTGCCATTTTTGAAATAGGTATTTCCTTCACAGTAACAATGGTGTTACCAGATCTGCTGCTTAAGAAGACGTGAAAAATGTCCAGGACATTCGTCATGATAAAAGTCGGGAAGAAGAAGACGGTGAAGATTAACCCTAGAGGTATCAAGGGTAGATCTGGTAAAAAAAAAAAAAAAAAAAAAAGCCTTCACTATATTTTGCACTGGATTTTTTTTTTCAAAAACACTGCACAGTTTACAACGTGGCCAAGTAATCCTACATCTAACTCATCAAATACAAATATTAGTATCATCACAGAAGCTTTAACTCTTAGCAATTTCCCTTGACGTCTTTAGGGTGAAGAAAATGTCATTAAAACCAATCATAAATATTATGTTATAATCAAAAGTAAAATACTTTATAGAATCCGCAGCTCAATGTCAAGGTACAGTACCTGTGAAGAAGGTGTCGAAATCCGTCCCGGAAAGTTTGGTTCATGGCCCCGTAGACGATGGGATTGATGGTACTGTGGGAATACAAGAGGGTGATGGCCGAGAAGTGAACAGGATCATACCAGCCTGGTAGCTGTGGATGGAGAGACATTTACAATGGTGTACAGGCTCGGTATTTGATGCCAAAAATATCACTACAGGAAATAGCAACGTCGGCTGGGTGAATTTATCTTCACTTTTACCTTCACTTTTCCCTTAGTGTGGAGGGCTATTAGGGCTCACAGGTAGCATGGCAACCCAGCTCCCTCCTCCCCCCATTCCTCTCGTCTATGTACCATCCTCATGATGTCATCATGATGTCTATGTGATCACAGAGAAGCAGACTGGTTGTACAATGCTGGTAACTGTCCTTGCATGGAAAACTCTTGAAATCACAGATCTTGACTAATAAACTTGTGTCCTTAAAGTCAGTCATCTTAACACAGGGAAAAACACAGAGTTGGCTATCTTCCATAAGAACTTTGCTTTTGTACATAAAGTCATGTCTTAGCTTTTCAGATCTGGCAATCCTATTATGCAACTAAGGAAAGTTGTACTTGTGCCAGAATTTAAATCCTGAAAAGATGATAGCTAGGTAATTTTAAAACAAATTAAGAAATTGGTTTACTGTGGGATTACATAATATTTAAAAAATGCTGTCACCAAGAAATATTCTGGCTTGCACTACGCCGGCAGAAGTAGCCTAATATATTGAAAACAGGTATCATGAGGGGGGGTTATTCAGTTAATGGGCTCTTTGTGGCACTGATTTTGTTGTTGATAAAAGTACTGGACATGTTAAACTCTGGCTTTGTCAGAAGAAAAAAATCATTTTAGCACCTCTAATGGATATGAAACTGAAATAAACTGTATGGGTGACATAATGTAAATATTAATGAATAATAGAATTATTCAGAGCAATAATAAAAACAACGCAACCTTATGTCAATCTAATCTAGATATCTGCTTTTAAGGCTGCTGAACGTTGGAATATGAATAAATCAAGCAAAACTTTACTGTTAAATTTAGCCAAAGAAATTCATTTTTATAGTTGTTTCAGTCAACGATCCTCTGAAATTGCTTTTGTCAACCTTTAATTAAAATTATCCTTTTATCTGTCTTTTCATGTCCTTACTATGTGATTTATTGTTCTATGGTTATTCTGTTTCCCTCATCTTAAGGTTTATCTGTATATTCAAAATGGTTTATAAGTATAAACACAGAGGAATAAAATAATTTCGACAATTACTTCAAAAACCAGCATTAACCACTGACACTCCAAAGTCTGATCGGTGATGCAGGAGTTAATTTAAGAGCATTTGATATCGAATCCACTGAAACGTTCTTCGAATGTTCGAAGAGCATTTGATATCGAATCCACTGAAACGTTCTTCGAATGTTACATGTAGTTTTAGACTTTAGAACTCACTACCTTCAGTCCATTCATAAGTATACAAATGTTATTGTCTGGATACAATAGATAACCTGAGTGATTTTAAGAGGTTGGCTAAGTACACTATGTCTTTCCTGAGCACTTGAGGGCTAAAAGCTTACCATTGTGGATGTTACATGTGATGTAGGATTGAAAACTCATTGTCTTCAGTCAATTCATAATTATACAAGAAATGTTATTGTTTCGGATATTTCAGATCTGAAGTGATTCTAAGAGGTTGGCAAAGTACACTTATATTACCTCACCTGATCACTGGCAGACTAAAACTTACCGTTGTGAACGGGTCTTTGTAGCTTTCATAGATAGTAGAGACTTGGAAAGGTACTGTGCAGATCATGAAGGTGATCAGTAGAAAGAAGAGCATAATCACCACCTGATGAAACATTGCAACGGCTGCACTAGATGATGGTAGTTATGATTATGATAAAGGGGCAAAACAACAAGGATAACGAAAATACAATGAGATTTAACAGAACGATGATGATGATGACAATGATGAAAGGAAATAAAGTTTAAGCACTGATGGTCGTAATAATAACAATGATGATGACAACAGTAAGAATAATAGTAGCCGTAATGGTAAGAGTAGTAGTAGTAATAGTACTTGCAGTAGTAATGGTAGTAGTAATACGAGGGCTGTCTGGAAAGCAATGAGAAAATAGCGACAACTTTCAGACTAATCAATATTTTGAAAATCTGTAAACGGTGTGTAACAGAAAATTTTAAGCACGTCCTTGAAGCCAAATATCAGCATCAGGAACGCATTCTGTCATTAGGTCAAATTAAATATGGCTGCCCCCACTGAAGAATGGTCAAAAATAGAGGTGAGGGGGGTTATGCGATTTTTGCTTGCAAAAGGAAAAAATCCTATCGAAATCCACAATGAAATTGTTACCATATATGGTGAAAATGCATTAAACAAAAGTCAAGTATATCATTGGTGTACTTTGTTCAAGGCAGGCCGTACCAGTCTGGAAGCTGAATCTCGCTGTGGGCGCTCACAATCTTCAAAGGGTTGCTTTCGTAACGTAGATGAGCTCATTCGAGAACATAGCGATTGAAAGTTCGAGACATCGCTTCAGTTCTTGAAAATTCAAGGAGCATTGTTTATGAAATTATTCATGTGGACTTGGGTTATCGGAAGATTTCGGCTAGGCGGGTTCCAAAACAGCCGACAGAGGCTCATAGCTGCAGGGAGTCGATGTTTCACAGAACCTTCTGGATCGGTATAGAAGAAGTGTTGGAGGCGGAATTGAGAATCCTTTAGCTGACATGGGAGCTGGTGGGACTTCCGAGGAAATCGCAAAAAAAAAATTGTCGTTCATTTGATAACTGATGATGAGATGTGGGTGCATCATGCAACGCCAGAAACAAAACGGGATTCCATGACCTGGAAGGAACATACGTCATTTCCGGCCACAAAAAAGTTCAAAGTGCAGCATGCGGCAAGAAAACCTATGGCTACCGTATTCTGGGATGCTAACAGTATCCTTCTGTTAGACATTTTGTCTCATGCATTTATGCTGCTTATTACTCTGAAACACGTGATCGTTTAAGAGGAACTGTGCACCGCAAGTGACCGGGACTTTGAGTAAGGGCGTCATTCGTCAGCATGACAACGCAATACCCCACAATACCAAATTGACAAGAGACTGGCCCCATCGCTATGGATGGGACATTTTGTCACATCTACCACGTAATCCTGGCATGGCTCCATCAGATTATCGCCCGTTTGGGCCCCTGAAACGCCATCTTGAATGCAAAAAGTTTAACTGTGATGACAATCTCACTGAAGAAATGCGAGATTGGTTCTTATCGCTTGACACAAATTTCTTCAAGGAGAGTATCTGTTCCCCGGCTCAGTCCTGGCAAAAGTATATCGATCTCCAAGAAGACTACATTAAAAAGTAGCCAAAGAGTGACAGTAACTCTCGTTTGAGTTTCAGTTAGATCCAGGAAGAAATAATGTTTACTTTATGTTAAATTTCTTATTACTTTCCAGACAGCCCTCGCAGTAGTTGTTGTAGAAGTAGAAGTCGTGATAACACTAATTACGATGATAAAATAATAAAAATAACGATAATAATGAAGAGCCAAATAGATTGGAAATTTAATGTTCTGTCATTTCAATCAATTTCCGACTTATTTTTATTAATCTTATTTCTTGTTAATTATTTTAATGTATTGACCTACTGGTTAACAGTCTGTACATTATAAAGATATTTCACAAAATTATGAAGATGACGATGCTAATGGTAATCGTTTAACACATTTTTGTTACCACTATAGTCACTATTGATGTTAAAACATTGTCATTATTATTATGAATATCATCATTACACAGTTGTGAATGCTACTGTTACTCAGGCTGCTGTTAGAGTCATCGGTTTCATCACAACAGAAGGCCATTTCAACCTGTAACATACCAAAATGGTATTCATCAATTAATTTTTACCAACCTGTATTGGTCACCATCTATTTAAGACTCTTTGTCACAGACCTGCAACTTGCTTACAGATATCCAACTTGCATACATATTTAGCCCAAACACGTACACACACATAGATTGCACACATATAACTTACTCTTCTGGCTGAGCGCCTCTGCAATGCCGACATGCTGTCTCTGCCACTGTGGGCCACGCGGCTGAACTGGAGGCGGTGAATGATAACAATATAGTTGATGGTCATCATAACCATGGGAATCCAGTTGAGCACAGCCACTACCACTGTCCAGTACACTCGCTCAGCAGTCTTGCCGTTGTCACAGGTCCCGTCTGACCTCTCTATCATCTGGGGAATTCAAACAGCTCAATGTCAGTATTTTTGTCTATACTTCGTGACAGTGCTACGATTGCTGCTGCCTCTGGCACGACTGAGGACGGCCGAGGAGATACAGAGTGTAATTTCACAGTAATTTCCTCCAGTAATGTGCCAAATCCTGAGAGCGTCTGAGCAGACTCATGTTCAAAGTCTATTGAATAAATGCTACTTAATTCGATGGAAAGTACCCACTCATGCATTTTTTTCAAAGAGATGAGCATTGAATAGTTTCCTCATAGGTGGTGCGGGGTTCAAAGTGGCTATCAATACTCCCAAGATGGAATGTAGAGAAGGGTAATGTCTTTAAATGATTGTTATTATTGAAAAAAAAATCCATGGTTGAGAAAAGAGATCTCCACCCGATTAAGTGACATTATGATTTTAATCCATAACATTCATTTACAAATGAAATACGTAAATTTTGGAAATCTTGTAAGCTAGCTTTCACAAAAGAAACGAAGAAGAAAAAAAAGACAAAAAACAAAACAAAACAAAACAAAAAACCCAAAAAACAAAACGAAAAACATTACTACAGCAATCAAAAACAGTGCCACCAATAAAATAAATTGTTACTTTATTAGACATTACAAGAGTAGATCATTTGATAGCTGTATGTAGATTGGCAAAATAGCACATGGGACGTCGAAATCACAGAAAACAGCTCTCCTAAAGATAAATGCTAATACTGTTTCCAGATCTGAAGTACAAGGTGTCCATAAAGTCTCTTAACAATTTCAAAAGTTTATTACAAAGGCATTGATAAGATATCTTAACCAGATTTGTTTTATTTCAATCAATGTTTATTAAAGTTTAGGATTACATTGGAATTTTGTGCTTCTGGTATTCTGTTGGTGGAAGGGGTACTGTTAAATGAAACCCTGCTTCATCAGCATAGTCCAAAAAGTGAATGTGTGGTGTATGGAATCACGTGCAATGAATAATTGGCCCATTTCTCTTCCATGAGGCATCAATTTCTGCGAATGCTTACCTTGACCTTTGACCAAATATGTGGCACCACAACTGAATGACTTTCAACCAACCATGATTTTCTAACGAGATGGTGCACCACCACATTGGGAATTGCATGTTCGTCAGTTCCTCAATCAAACATTTCCAAACCAATGAATTGGAAGGGATGGACCAATTCGATGGCCACTACGGTCACCAGATATCGCTCCCTTGGACTTATTTCTGTGGGGTTATGTGAAAGATATCGTGTATTGAACAAAGATAAGGGATGTTACTGACTCGAAGCAAAGGATTTCTGATGCCATTGCCACCGTTGATCAGGCTATGCTACAGCGAACATGGAAAGAAATCGAGTACCGTCTTGATGTGCTTCGTACAAGTACTGGTGCCCACATACAGGTGTATTAAATGAGATAAAAAAAAAAAATACCTTTGACAACCACTGATTACATCAGAATAAATCTAGTTTAAAAAATCCTGTCAATTGCCTTTTAATAATTTTTTCAAATTGTAAAGAGACTTTACGGACACCCTGCATAATCTTATGTCTGGATATTGTTGAAGTAAATTCAGATATAAACATAAATGCATTTATTCACATATTTAATAAACTCCAATTTATTGATATAAACATAAATGCATTTATTCACATATCTAATAAACGCCAATCTATTTCTAAATGTATATTTAAAGTTTTGGACGTTTAGCCTGTTTCGTAACCAACTTCATTTATTTGCTCGTAAATTTATGGAAGTTCCACTTGCTGTGTAGCATTGACGGACAGAACATTCAGATTATCTGAATTGATGGGATAGAATGTGCCCTGAGGCCAAAGTTTGATAGCTTGCCGCTCCAGGTCAATTGGCCTCATGAATTGACCATTTCATAACGAACCCCGATGTCGTTCTACTTTTCAAGTTGATATGTCAGGAACCAAACACAAGTCCATCAGGTAAAAATCATTCTCTTAAACTATTCATGATCCCATGTTTGGCCAAACTGATCACAGTTTTTATCATCGCAGTAAATAACGGATATTTATGAAAGCTGACCTATTTATTCTAGAAGTCTTTGATGCACATGCGTATACCTGGCCAAACCATAGACAGGAAGGCATCACTTCCTGGTAAAGTTGGTAAAATTGCAAACCACCCAATAAATGGGTTATTTTAAGAGGTAGAGGGGGGATTGGGGAATGGGGGGGGGGGGGGGGGGGGTTATTCACTTTTGGGTCAAAACGTCGATTTTCTTTTCTTTTCTTCTTTTAGAAAGAGTTATCATTTGTGCAAAAGATCACAGGTCCAGAATGTTCCCATGACTAAAATATTTTTTATTGCAGTCTTTTTTTGGTAGATGGTGGGTAGTCAAAATTCAGCAAAATTTCCCTATCAAATGAGGGAAGCCATCATGGTAATGCCAACTCTTTATTTTTGCTCCTTTGACAACAGCAATTGCTGAAATTAAACATGGGTCTTGTGAGGATTTCTTCTGTTAAAACAAATCACTGGACTTGGGTCGGGGAACTTGCTCATTCAGATTCAGTGAAGTGAAAGAAAGAAAATGTCTCTACTTGAGTATATTAGCTTATCAATAGTAAATGTAGGCGCCAAGGTTACATTTGAGACTCGAGAGCAAGCCCTCCAGGAGGTATTAGAGAGAGCGGGCTTCACATTTCATTGCCTATGGTTACAGCGATGCTTTCTCTCCTACATTGTAGAGTTTTATGTATATTGAAGATTTTTCAATGTTTTGTAATCAATAAATTTCGATTTCACATTTTCTCGTCATTTTTCTTTCGTCTCCGAAAGTTACCAACATCTTTTCATCACATTTCATTTTACTTGACATAATAAACAAAATGACAGAACTTTTTTACGGTTTTTTTTTTTTTTTGAGAAAAATTTAATTGAATAAAAATGCTAATTTTGTACATTTTTCATAAATGGCATTTTCAAAAACTTGATAAAAAAAGAACTATCAAGAAAACTCAAATTCCCTCGAATCATGTTTATACATTAGATGTTAAAAATGACATGTAAAGTTAGGGACGATTTGGTTAGGTAGTAACGCAGGGAGGAGACGGATTTGAAAAACAGGGCAAAATCCAAGACGGCAACCGTTTCCATGGCAACTAGACACGCTAGCAAGTTTCCAAGAACATATCCTGAATCAGAATAACATACCAAATACTCATGCACAGAGCAAAATGACTTAAGGTAAAAAATAAGTCAGGTGCCCCCTCTCCTTTCCTCCTCCCATCCTTAACATGAGTATGTTGTACGAGTGAAAAAGGCACAATGTGAGTCAGTTATTCGAGTGAATAGGGTGAAATCTGAATCTGTTGTAACATTTAAAATAATATAATATGAAAGATGCCTAAGCGAATAGGTAAACTATGTGTCAGTTGTACAAGTGAGAGCAACCATTATTTCTTGGCAATGGCAAGGCTAGCTATTAAGCATAATATTTTCAGCTGTATCCTTTGTTTCTCTCTTCCCTACACAAAGCGATAAAGAAAACAATTAGGGTGGCATACTAACGCATTCTGTTATGGTGGACGAGGATACTGACTCATAGAGGATGAAAAAAAAAGCAGTATTAACCAAATACAGCCCACTGTCAGTTCAACAGTTCAAAATGTGTAGTCCAGATAACCTCACTCATTTCAGTTACTAATTGTTGTTACAATCTTTACAGGCCAATCAGAGAAATTAATGCATCCTACTCTTTTCAATTTCGGGGACCTATGTACCTTCGTTCGGGACTGCATCAAAATAGACGAACGAGCCCTAAAGCAATATGAATCCTATGAGGAGTTGACTCTGACTTAATGAAAGGCATCAAAATGTGAATACCCAATGCTCATACCTTAGAGATATTTTGAGTTTTTGAGAGCAACAGTTTGTAAAAGCGAGATCTAAGATTTTGAAGTTATTTTACAAAATCTGAGGCCTTATAGTTTGATAATGTCTGACATCAATGCTAAAATTTCATTTGCAATACAATATGCTAGATCAGACAGACGGAGATCAGAAGCAGCTTGAGAGATAAATCACGGATAACTTACCGGCCAAACATCCGAGCAGAATGTCTCCACGGTGTTGTTCCACTGACGCTCTGTGTACGTATAGTATAGGAGGGGCGGAATCCCGATGGGTATTGCACAGATCCACACAATAATTACTACAATCGTGACTCTCCTCTGGGTCACCCTGGACTTCAAGGGAAATACAATGGCGAAGAATCTGTCCCCGGCAATAACCATCATGGTAAAGGAGATGGCACACATGGCGCTAGCTGGGAACACGGAACAGAAAAGACCAGAGAAAACAAACAATAAATACATACTTTCGCTTTCAATAATAAACATTACAGGAAGGGTAAAAAGTGACACCAGGAGGTTCTTTTTAACATGCCAGGAGAGAGTTTTAAATTGCAGTATTTTATTTATTTAACTTTCAAAGTGGCAATAATTTCCTTCCTTGACTGGTCAAACACAAAAAGGAACGGAGGGAAATAGTGGCCAGTGACACTTCAAGAAATGGGACTCTAAATCAACTGAAAATTCGACTGCTATTGTTTACGAATATGCCCATCTACTGACGTGCGCTGATAGTGAAATTTTGAGAAGATATTCCCTGTTTGAATTTTGTCTTTCAGATTAAATCTATATCCGGAAGTCAGTGTTGTGAATTGTAATCCCATAAAAGATTAACATATATATGCTGTACTTTTTTTGGATATGACAATACTCTCTGTATCGTGTGAGTTCCAGCACGGGATGGAATTGTTTCCATTACATTTCTGTCGGCCAGTTTTTATAGATAAGACCTGGGAAAGTCATAAATTTTTTACTGAAATAAAAACTGATATTTTCAATGTTCCAGTATTTGATGCACAGAACTTGTCACAACGAGAGAATTCGATGTATAACATATGGCGCAATATGTTGGGAACAAGAGATAAGATGTCAAGCACTTACTCTGCACAAAAGCGTTGAACTTGCACAGAAAAGCGCCCAGGACCCAACCCTTAGTGATGTTGGTTATGACGTAGATCCACATAGGGAAACAGGCCACCATCAGGTCCGCAATGGCTAGATTGACGATGTAATAGTTAGTGGTGGTCCTCATCTTCTTAGACAGACTGACGATAACGATGATGAGGACGTTCCCGATGATGGCCAACAGTATCAGGATAGCCACTACCGAGCATTTAACCACCACTTCCCATTTCGGCATCTGCTGGAGTTGTCCGGGGTATTTGATTTTGCTGACGTCTACCTCAGGAACATGACAACCAGTGGACATGGCTGAGGTTGAGTAAGTATACGTCGGAACTGCAGATGATGTAAAGTAGGCGATCGTACTCACTGATGGCACCGATATGACGGATGGGGGAAGTGGAAGGAATTTGCCTTTGGTCGGGTTGAAGTAGATAAAATCTGTGGTAGGGACTGTCTTCCGGAATGAGACAACAGAGTCATTTATGGCACAGTCTGCATCCTCAGGTAACAAGAGATTCATCTGGATAGCATGATAAAGAGGAAAAAAGGAAATAGTTGATAGGAATGGGAATTAATACAAAAAACCGTATTAATCCCATAGTGGTCTCTATGACGAATGGTATTTTTGTGATAAGCCTATATTGAAAGTGCCAACATGCTGCTGTGAGATCAGCAATCATCATGCCGCGCGCAGCCATCAGGACTATAATAACGAACTCCATTCGTCATGTATTCTGTTCACGATAATAATTATGGGAGATTCGCTAGCTACAAACTGACTGCAGATTTGAATTCAGCAGCTCTTTTTTTTTTTTTCACAAATATAGTTTTTTTTTTGGAAGAAGGGTTTTATTTTAAATTTATAAATTAGTATCTGACGAATCGAAAGCGATCTACCAATCAGTTTACAAATACATTTGTCAGTTAATACATTACTTTACAGGTAATTAATTTCGAATTATCAAATATGTATATTATGATTTGTTTTGCAACAAAGCCACAATATTCCAACAATTAAGACACTCCGCTTTTTTTTTCTTAGATTGAAAAATATAAAATAGGGAGAACAGTGTGCGATGACATGAAAAGCAAACTGACATTGTGTCACGAAAGGACTAATACGAAGGCTGCAACTGCCAAAACAGAACAGCAGCTGACCCTAGAAGTGTCAGAAAATAGAGCTAAATGTTTTAAAATTTATGTTGGGCTTTAAAATTTATCTCGGGTATTTCATACTTGAACCACATTTCAAAAGAGCAAGTTCATACAAACATCATATAGTAAGTGGTCCAAGAAAAGGAAATCTGAGTTGGTACCGTATCGGCATTGCTAAAACTGTGCTACAAGAAACAAAATAGACGGGAGGCGAGAAAGAGATGGACAGAAGCAAAGATTGATGAACAACATTTAAGAATGACAAAGGAACATTTGCGGAGATCCAAGCCTTGGCCCACACCTCGTGACGGTTGGAGAAGATTTGTACAGCTCGTCGGGATGCGTACAGATTACCCAAGATGGAGTTGAGGGCTAAAAAAAAAACCAACAACAACAAAAAAACAAAAGAATAAATTCACGAACTGATAACTTAGGCCTAATTAGCAATATGAATAAGACGAGTAACGTAGTACTTATTTGTATTGTTAAATGAATAGTACTTCAAATGGCAAAGTTTGATGACCAAAGCTTGACACTTGTATGATTACGTCATTCAATGTTGAAGACCATTATTAATTGTCATTGAGTGACAATGTTGTTATCTCATGCACAAAGAAAAGAAAAGAAAAGAAAATAGTAATAAAGAAGAACTGTAGCAAATTTCCATTTTTATTTGATGTAAATAAAACATATGTCAAAGTACACTAAATGAAAAATAAATAAATAAATAAATAATAAGAAAGAAAGAAATGGATACAAAAATATAAAAAAAAACGAAAAGAAACATGAATTATCCTCGGCGTCATTTTGAGACCTTTAAATA
>JBCEWB010826057.1:0-16202 GCA_039654565.1 Peronia peronii
GGGGGTGTCTGTTTACTTTGAATGCATCATAGAATGGACAGTTTTGACAGTCTGACTTTCTGGAACTTTCAACTAAAATGAATTGGTAGGCCTTTACAAAATTGCTTACATCCATCTTGTTAGTTTTGCTATACAATATTTGATTACCCAAACATATACACATTTTGATATCCTTTTATAACTCATACGCATTGTCCATTCACCATTACATTATCTATATTTACTTTGATCAGCCTTTAACATGTAAACGTACCCACCGTGATAGGCACAATATAGCCGTCGTGCTGACGTGCCATTTAACCCCAATACAAACAAACAAACACCTTTACATGTAGAAATATGTCTGATTTGATCGTTTTCTGTAAACATCATACTATTTTCCTGGAGTCTGTGTCAGAGGTCATGGTTTTTACTGAGTCTAAATAATGGCTTTTCCAGTCCTGATGATATATGACTTCATGAAAAATAGATTCATAGATGAAAACTAACGCAATCTATGTATTTGTTTACAAATCAGAAAGCTCGTTTCTGCTGTCATTCTATGCCATTCTTAGACTATATAACTTGTAATTGTACAGATAATTTCTTTGTAGCCACACGAAGTCAAATACTGGCCCATCTGATCTATGAAGAATTATCAAAATCCACATGGCCAGAGGGGAAGTAACTTACAGTTCACATGGAGATACTTTAAGGTCAATACACACCTTTATGAAATGGCTTGGTCTGTGGGGTTAGCCAGGGTTGTGGATGAATGTGTAATAGAATGGTTTTGTGAAGGGGGTGACAAACTTGACACCCCTATGTAATTGACATGTACTTGTAAGTACAGCCCTTCTACCTATGACTATTTTTAAAGTATTATTTGTCAGAAAAGGGTGGAGTTACGGGAGAGATTTGAGGAAACACATGGTCAGTTAGAAGTCTGATGTAGGTCTACATTATTATAGAAGGCAGAGTGGTGTCAATGATCATAAGTCCAAATGAAACAAAGCACTAGCGTCACCGTTCAGATTGATAGGGCGGCAGCTTGCTGCATAGTTCTGCTCATTCTGTGGCTGGTTCGCAGGTCTAGAATTAAAGGTATTTTATATGTGTCCATATTCAGATTATCATTAGCTGATGAATAAAATTACATTACATGTAATGCATTGTGTTACTGAGTTGAACAGGAAAATCATCCCATTTCCCATTTTGATTTTTTTGATTCATATTTCACAGATGAAGCACTTATTTTTTGTGCTGTTACAAGCATACTATCCACAAAAAGCTATCCATATAAGTCACTCTGTCTTACTGTGGTAGAGTGCTTTATCTGCTGAATTTGAAGACAGCTTTTGAAAAGGCATGTTACATGCTTTTTCTTTAAAATTATATTTTACTAAAGATTTGTTCCGACCAAACAAACGGTTGGAAATCCCCGCGTCTGTTTTTAGCAGGGCGTACAAACTCCTCGCGCACATCTTTGTTTTCGTAGACTACACAGTACACGAAGTTCCACTGCCCTGTCAAGATGCCGACTAAACGCTGCTCCTGGGGTTCTTGTAACAGCGACAGTCGGTATAAAGATCGACCTCATATGGAAGGAGTCACTTTTAAACGCTTTCCTCAACCAAAACCCCAACCAGAGAGATGTTTGAGATGGATTCGTCTATGCAATCGGCCACACGCCGAGCTTAATGTTGACAAGATCACCGCCTACCACTTCGTTTGTTCTAAGGTAATAATCAAACAATGGGTTCAGATTCTAGATCTAGAGTATGTTTGTGCCCACAGTTATGTCAGTAATTAATGGCCACCATCATTGTGTTAGGACATGATAGGTCTGTCTCTAAGTCAGTGTGGGCAAAGTGAAGTCTGAACACTGACTGAGTCAGGTTGAACTTCAGATTGATACACTTCTATTGTCACTATGTGGATGCAGACACAAATTATAATTATACTAGTGCTAATTTACTAGATGTCTTTTTCTAGATTTACTTTGTATGGGCCTTACCAGTTCTAGTAGTCACAACTGAAGAAACTGCTAAATGCATAGATTATATGACAATCCAGTGTGTGTGAATTTCTTTAGCTCTGATAAGAGAGTGAATATCTTAGCTGGTTATTCACAATTATGGAAAATCAGAACTTGAGTTCATGCATGTAAAATACTTTAAATAAAATATCTTGCATATTATTATTTCTCACTTCAGCATTTTGTGGAGGGCTCAGATGATCCAGTGCCTGCATGCGAAGTGGACAACCTACATAAACCCAGACAACATCCGAAAAGACAGAATGAAACCACACCCAAAAGACCTTGCAGGACAGACAGAAATGATGAAACTACACCCAAGAAACCTTGCATGACAGACAGAAATTATGAACCATCACCCCAAATACCTTGTTTAAGTGTGAGAGGTAAGTATAATTATTAAACATAGACTGTGTAGACATGCAGTGTAATCAGAAAATCTTTACATCAAATGTCAGGAATTATTCTAAGTCCAAGATTGGCTTGAATTTTGATGAAGAAAACTAAGCATGACTAGATTTACATTGCACTGCGTTCGCAGGCTTCCTATTTTATATGCATTTGTGAGGGGATTTTTTTTCTTCAGAGTGAATTTGATGGGCAGTAGCAATAACATAGAGAAAGAAAATATTTATATTGCAGTTTGCTGTGCTTGCACTTTTGGTCTTGGGCAGTCACTCGTATTTATGTGACTGAAATTGTAAACGGGAAAAGACAAACACAGAGAAAAGTAATTCTGTGGTTCTGCTAACAGATTCAGATTTTATTTATTTATAGACCTTTCCCATCCAATTTAAATATAACATTGTTCAAGTCATATACATGATAATTGGTGCAGAAACATTTACAATGGAACTTTGCTGGCACGATCATGGCTTAACATGATCTCCCGTTTAACACACCATTTTCATGAAGTCCAATTTCAACCGTACTTTGAACATACTAATTCATTTTCAGTGAGTTGCACAGGTTTGTAACCTGCAAAGCACGCTTGGTTCATTTGGACAGTTATTAGTCGTCCGTGCTAGCCACATGCCATGAAAACATTAAAAGCCTGTTTTCTCGCAAAATGTCAAGCTGGCAGCCTCTGTACTACTGCTGCCAGTACTAAGCCTAGTGTTGGCCCACCTTTCTTACCCCAGTGTGCATATTTTGGTCAGTATCATCCTATAATGTTACGTTAACCTAGGCCTCGCTTGGGCCAACCTCTCATTCTCCTGTCTTCAGCGGTGATACACAGTGTTGTAGGTCTACACACTACACTGCAACACACCACTGACCAGTATTTCAACTTTTATCACCTCATATCTTACATTATCCACCTGTCCTATCTCGCCACGCACCACAACTTACTTACCAAGTTTTAAAAAGTTTTCAAACATTAAATTCTAATGGAAGGAAAGAAAAAAACAAGCTCTTAATAAGTATGCTTAATACATTTAATAGATATGCTCAATACATTTACCAGCATTAAAAAGTATGCTCTGTTTCAGTTGTATTCCTAATTTGTTGGGGTTTTTTTCATGTTAAGAAAATCAGCATGAATTTGTACAAGAAGAATGGTTGACCCCTGCGTTTTGAGTTTGGTCTTAGTGATGGGTGTGTTTTCAGGATTCCACTGTATATTACTTTCATATTCTGCTGCTCTAGTCCTCAACTACTCTGCTTTTACACCTAAATCCAGTCAAACAAACACATGCTTTCGTACATGCATCACATACATGTGTACCATAACTGTGTAAACACCATATATAGCACACTATCAATCATACATACAGTCAACACATTTGCAGTTGGGTTTAAATGTCAACAGGAGATGTCACAGTCACACTACTAAGTTGTCACACTATTTCAAAATTTTGTAGCAAAACATACCAAATTTCCCTAGTTTGTCTCCTTTCATTCATTTTAAGAAAGTAAGTTGAAACATACAACTTTGTTTTCCACAACCTCACTTATGATCAGTGAATGAAGAAAAGACACATCACTCATTTTGACACACAGTAAGGTCAAACAATGCATGTAATATAGGAACATTCAAGTTCAAGTCAGTTATTCTATATTTCAGAAGACTGCAACCAAATGGTGAAGGAACAGGATGCTATACTGGACTATTCCCATGAATCAGTTATTCCCAAACTGCCTGAGTTCATTGAAAACAGTAACACCTCACCAGTCGAGAAATCAAAAAGGAAATTACAAAGAGGTGCAGCCGAGAACAAGGACCTGCACTGTAAAAACTGTGGTAGGACGCTCTCAGTTTCAGATGCTGAATTTAAAAAATTGCAAAGATTTAAATTTACAAATCACATACTGCTGAATGATGCAGACTGCTTTTATTACACTAGTATACCCACTGTTGCAACCGTTCATTTTGTTTTCTTATGGATTTTGCCTTTCGCCACTCATATTAAATTTTGGGAGGGGACAAAAAGGTTGAGAAAAAGAAAAAAAGCTAACAGACTGCTGCTGTCACTCTTTGTGAGAGTTTCTGTTGACTCCGGTAAGACTAAGAAGAGGCACAGATATAACACATTCAGCCTATCACTAGTTTGGTATTTCGCAAAGCTATCTTTCTCGAATATTCGTTGCATGGATTGTTTCTCGAATGTTTTTCAGAGCTTCATGTTTGTCCTTCAAGAGCTCCTACAGGAAAAAATAATACCAGACTCCTTCCACTGGTTCCCCAAAACAAGACTAGTTATAGATTGTACAGAATACTTTATGAAAAAGCCATTGAGACTTCATGCACAAAGAGCAACCTTCTCACTTACAAACATGCAAATACTTTTAAGCGAAGTGGTGCAATTAATTACATTTGTTTCACCAATTTATGCATGTAACATCTCAGATTATGCTATTGTGAAAAACTGGAATTCTGGATAAAAATAGAGGAAATTCATAAAATTGCCAGTGTTTGCTTACATGTCAAATGTGCCATATGAAGAATGAAGACATTCCAAATTCTCAGTGGAATTATACCTCTAAAAATCAGATTTTACTTTTAATTCAGTCACAAGAATAGTTGCTGTGCAATGCAATTCAGTCATAAGACTAGTTGCTGTGACATGCAGTCTACAAAACAGACTAGCATAATGAAACATTCATTGTTACATTTGCAGGGAAACACTCATCCATCAGCAATGTTTCACATGGGGAATACTATACTTCAGTATGTCACACATTGGTTGAAAGATGACATTGTGGTATCGTAATAATAAAAACATAATAGTAAAAAGTACTATAGGACCATCATTTATCTTGGGTTTGTTTTATCCACCTTTTTACAGGAAAAATACCTCTGTCGGTGAAAATTATCAGAAACACTTTCTGCGAGTTATTGCCATTTGACCTTGGATTGGATAATTATCATTTGGGACATGATCATGTCCAAGCTCATGCATAATACCATTAATATCATTTAGAGAAGCAAACATCATTTCATTCTCCATTTGAAAATAGAATGCAAGATTTGTGTGGCGACTACGAACCACAGTTATTCCGCTACCTTTTGGTAAAATATTCCATTGCTGTAACCGAGAGGAGAGCACCTCACCCTTTTCTTTGGACAAGGAAAGGTCTCTGACTAAGTCATTAAGCTCTTCTTGATTAATCAAGTGTGGCATCTTTTCTACTTCAAATTTGTCCTCATCATCCGCAACACTATTGAAACATTCAGTACTGTTGCAATCATCAAGCAGGCCTGCGTGGAAGAGGCACAGGATTCTCCTCATCATGAGGCACTGATCTCAATGTACAGTAAATGGCATTTTCTGTCGTTGGTGATTAAACCATTTCAGTATTCCAGAATAGCAAGTCATGCTACTCACATGAGGTGCCCATGGTTTGTCTTGATCAACAATTTTCATCCAAAATAGTGTCTGTATGCAAGTTTTACTTTACTTGTCAGCTTTTTGTGCTGATCTTGAGGAGTAAATTTTCCATATATATATATTATTATAGAAATTGTCAGGATGATTTACACAGCCTCTCAACAAGTGCTTATTGTGTTACCAAAGAGTAAAACAACATTAGTGAAAACAGCTCAACATTAATGAAAATTAAGCTTAGAGAGGTGATGTCCGTCTACCACAATGTGACAGCAGTAAAACAATAGGCCTATTGCATTGCAATATACCGCCTTGATTGCATCAGTTTGACTGCATTACTGAATGTGATTCTCAGGCCTACAGTAGTTTGTAGGAAATTTCTGTGTTCCACAAGCATTTTACATTTATTTCAGTGAGAAATAGTTCACATTTTGTATAGTTTACAATCCCATCAGCAAAAGGAACCTCTGCAAGAAAGCATACACCTTTCTCCTCTACATTACCTTTTCCATGCTTCATTTGATGTTTTGAGGAACAAAACCCTAGCTTTCTTCTCATTTGTTATGTCATATAAGAGATAGATGCTGGCTCATTGGTACCACCCACTGCACTATCTTTCATTAGTTGCATTGCTGTATTTTCCAAATTTTGTGAATGACATACCATACTGTTTTAGATTTAGAAGCAGCAGCAGAATGTTTTTCCTCATTGCAAACCAATTCAAGTTGCAGGCTTGACCCAGTGTCGCTTTTTCGATATGACAATGTTGTGCTTCATTATATTCAAAATCCTGATCAAACTAATAGCTGCATTTACAGTTACTGTCTTTGCATACATGTGATGATTTGAAGGCTCACAACTTTTCATATGGTGTCAAAACTTGTGAAGGAGGCACAAGGCTTGTATTTTCCCTGACATATCGAGTATCCAGCACACATGCTCGAGGCAGAGCGTTTTTTAATCCCTTCAAAAAAGGCAACTAAGTTTGGTCTGTCACTAGACAGTACTTTTCTCTTGGGTTGAGGCTTTGCTCCTGTAAAAGAAGTAGAATATACAATAAGTGGGATTGAAATATGTGAAACGAAAATACTCATTATTAATTATTAACAGTGTTGCCTATAAAAAACAGTATTGCCATCGACTTGTATTCCCATTGATTGCCTTAATCATAATTATAAATGGATTGCATTCTCCCAAGATTTTTTACCTTTATTTCTTCTTAAATGACTGCCATGTTTTTTTGTTTTTAACTTGAGCATAATGGACTTGGACAGTTTATGAAACTGGTATCTGTAGGCCTACATGAAGAACTCATTTAGTTTTACAAATCATAAGCAAAGTTGAAGCGTATTTCAGTTATGACTGTGTACGGTGACACCATAACAACTCTGAATGAGTCAAAAGAAGTGTTATTGTCAAATATATTTTGACAAACTATTACCCACTAGAGATCATTCTCATGAACTTTCAAACAGATTAGTAGAAGAAAATAATTAACCCTCATTTATTAAGGATCCAGATCAGTCACTTCAAGTGACTTAAGCTCTTTGTTCAAGCTGCTGGGTCTGTTCCAGACACATGGTTCAGATGTGTAACTTGTTTTCCTTTGGTCACCTTTTTGGAACTTCTCATACTCCTTGATCTCAGCAGTGACGTGGCAACAAAAGTCATCTATTCTATAGGGATAAATCAAGACAACAGTGCAATAGCATAATATTCAAGCACTTCATAAGAGCACTAGATTCTTTGCTTTGATTAAAGTGACTTCTCCATGTACTTGTAAGTCCTTAGTTTCCTGTGCTTTTATTTACTTGAATTTTCATTGAAAATCCATAAATAAAATAATCATTGCCAGTATTCTAGGTACTTTGAACTTATATGTTTCTTAACCATTTTCAGCTCCAATGATTTTTCATTAAACTCCTTTTAAACAATCACTTCCATTGTTTTCAGTGCTTCATTGATTATTGATATACATTTGTGGACTTTTGTATAACTGTTTTCTGTTCTTTTACTCAGTTATCTTTGTAAAATAATTTAGTATAAGTAGTGAGGGAAGAATGATTGTGTCTGAAGCTCTCTAGCCTTTGGAACTACTTGTGAAATCTGAGTCAACACTCGCCTTGAATAAACCCCCCTTGGACAAAACCCTCACTGGAAAAGAAATTTAAGAACAATGTCCTTGAGTGACAAAATCACAAGGGAATTTTGTAATCATAATGGTTATCCTTATTAGGATTATTCCTATTTCATGAAAACATCTCTGAGAAGTAAAATATTATGTACATTCATTATATAATAAACTAGTCACTGAAAAAAACTGTTGAAAGGGTTTTTGCAATTCTTACTAGCCTCTCGTAATAACCAGCTTGTTCAAATTTAACACTGATGATAATTCAATATTATTTACACCACGTAATCACTTATCTGATAGTCAATTCCGTCCTGTTTCTTACGTACGTGTGACCTGTGTCCGTGTGACATGGGTGAAATAACTAAGAATACAGACATCACTCAGCTATCTAGACTTACGTTACTTCATGGAATATCTCCTCTCAGGAACATTAAATGTTAGCCGGTGATACTTTGTGCATGCTTTACAGATAATTTCAGCATTTTTCATGATAATGAAAATCGGTTGAAATAAATTCTTGCGAGCACTATAGGACCATTTTATTTTTATATTGCATTCATTTTATAATAGAATAATTCAATCACAGAGAAAGATTACAGTATTTTTCATGGTTAGGCTCTTCAGCAAAGATTTACTCATATTATGTTGTTTCAAAATACATGTATTTCCTCTAATTGTGATGTTATTAGGTGGCATTGAAATCAAAACACAACTAAAAAATGATACATATTAAGGAGGGGGTTTCGTCCTGGGTTGGAGGGGGGGGGGGGGGGGGAGGAGTGGGGTGGCCACACCCCGTGAAACAAACGCCTCTGCAACAGCAGAAAACGATAAGGATACTTTCAGCTTTGTCAGCTGATGACGAGAATAAGAAGTTCCTTCTTTCTCCTGTGGTTGACTGATACACCTCGTTTTCGCAAAAAAACATGAAGAAACGCGACAGTCCTTGTAGCAAAATCACAAGCTAGGCTACCATCTGCCTTTCTTTTGGAATGCTTGTATCCACTGCTGGAAATAACCGCCGGGGATTTCCAGGTCTGTGCTTAGTCAAATATGTACTATTGACAATCATTGGAAGGGTTCGAAAGTGTATGGAATTGTGGGCAGTTTGTTTTACGAAGTCTAGAATAAATTCAGACATCTAGGGGAAGAAACATGTAAAGCTGTTATCAGATTTGTGCACTAGATCACATCTGACAACAGTGTACAAACTGGTGAAATTCCTCGACACAGAAAGTCAGGCCCACACATGACTTGGTGTATCTTACAATGGAATTACCATTGGCAGTGAGATGAGCGGGAAAGAGCAGTTCAACCAATTTTTAATCAATGTTATTTGAAGCTCAGTAGTCTGTTTCATTCTTACTCTTAGCATATTGATGCCTTACAGTTACTGTCTTTGCGTACATATGATGATTTGAAGGCTTGCAACTTTTCACATGCCAATAGAACATGTATATAAATATACATATATTACACAGGTATCAAATACTGTGATGCCTACCACAAAAAAATTTTTTTTTTAATTTAAAACTAAAAGCATCGCATCCTGACCTTGAATCTTGAGGTTGCACATGATTTTCCTTATGTCTCATGGTGCCATACAATGCAATCAAAGTTTGTGTGTTAGCCCAGTCAGTGTCTTTCGCATGGGTTCATATTTGACAGTTTTAGTTAGTCCTTCCAGATTTTAGCAGGTGTTGTGACCAAAAGGTCACCACAGAGCCATCTGTTTCAAGTGGCTCTTCACTGTGTGCATTTAATTTCTTTATCATCCAAAATTGTATGATCGTCCAGTGGATCCTAAAAGCTCTCTGTTAGTATCAACCTGATGGATGAGCCATTTTTCAGCCAGCTGTATTATTCCCGCTTAACGGCCCTTTGCTAGATAGGTATAAAACAAATATTGTGAAGAAGCAAAAAAAACCAGTTTTCCTCCTGTCGTTTTAAACTAGTGGAACAAAATAAAACTAATGTAGAGAAAAATAGTATGATGAGAAAATATTTTCCTTTCATGGTGAATTTTCAAGAATTCTTTGTGTTTTACATACAGTTGGAAAACTGTTTCTTTTTTCTTTTTTCATTCTTTACAATGCATGTTTTATTCCTCATCTGTCCATCAAAGGGAAGTAATTGGGCTGAATGTTATTAAAATGACTCATTTGCCACATTTTTCCTCAGTAGCTTTGCTTGTAATGGACAGATTTCTTTCAGATTTTGCATGGCATCCTGAATAATGTTTTACTTGAAAACATAGTTTGTTTTTTGTTTTGTTTTGTTTTGTTTTGTTTTTGGGGGGGGGGGGGGGGGTTGTGATTTTGGTGGCAAAAATGTTTTCTTCCCAACCACATTGAAATCACTTTCTGGGGGAAATTTTGACAACTCCTGGCCATGAAAAATTGCTCTGTCTTTTAATTTCCTTGAAATTTTAAAAGTAAGCCTTTATTGTGACATCACAGATTTTATGCTACCACCTATCGTGTGTCAAGCAATTCATTTCTTGGTTAACCAGTCACATCTTAATTATCAAGAGTGACATTTGCGAGACTTCATTAAGTTCATACTACACAGTGCATCAGCAGGGCCTCTCCAGAAAAAAACCCATGAGAGGAAACTGTTTCAGTGTCATTCACCAACTCACCAAAATTACCGAAAAAAAAATAAAAAAAGCTTTCAGTTAAGACATTAATTTAAAAAGGCATGCAAGATTTGGAATACAAAAAGTCTGTCAGGGGTATTGGTTTTGAGAAAGACGGATTTGAAACATTTGTGCTGTAGTGGGTGAAAGATACGATATTTAGACGTATTCTAAAATTTGCCCACAGGCAGGTTTGAGACGGAAACAGTGGAGAGGTCGCCGTGGGCGGGGATAAATAATTCTACCATCTTTGGTCAAGGGTTGGGCATCAGCTCCTGCGCGAAAAACTTACATCATGGGCTCAAAATTATTCGAATTCTGCCAGGGGATGGAAAAGATAGAAGATTAAACCTACATTTGTTTGTGACTCAAGAAGTCCCAGAAGCCCGACGACTAGCCTTCTCGGA
The DNA here is from genome assembly GCA_039654565.1 of Peronia peronii. Taxonomy (NCBI): domain Eukaryota; kingdom Metazoa; phylum Mollusca; class Gastropoda; order Systellommatophora; family Onchidiidae; genus Peronia; species Peronia peronii. Next base: position 11,027 of record JBCEWB010826057.1, read on the forward strand.
TAAGAGCGAAATATAGTTCGGAGAGCCTTATGTACGTTATGCACGTTAGAGAATTTTTGGCAGTTAAAACTAGGATATAGAGGAGACGGAGACGCCGCTGTCCTGGCAAATTGCCAATTTCCACATTTCTACCCACTAAAATGCTCACTCAAACTGGATGCGCACCTAAAGCTGAGATTTTTTTTTTTTAGGATGAAAGGTTACATCGAGTCAGCGCAGGAGGAGGAGAATCAGACGGCTGAGTTACGATTAAAATGTGTGGAAGTGTCGTGGACATGTATTTGAATCCTGCACGGAGATGGGAAAGATCAGAATATAGCCTATCCCCCCCCCCCCCCCCCTTTTTTTTTTTTTTTTTCATTTTTTGGTTCAGCAGTCAGAGTATGAATTGGAAATTAAACGAGATTTATTGAAGTTGAATTGTAATTCCACTAACCGCTGGCTTTTTGGGTAGAGAGGTCTTCTCAGCCCTCTCAGATAGCATCGATAGACCTATGTTTGCAGGTCTGGCGTGTGCATAACACCAGTTAACCCCAGTTAAAAATTGGAGATAAAGAGTAGATAGGCAAAATTTCCATCTCCCAGACTTTTGACCAAATTGGGCATGCACTGCTGAGATAATGCCACTCTGTAAGACTGCACACAGTAGACCCAGACAGCATAGCCTAGGACCGATCAGCTCAGCTTAGGCTACTTGTCTTGTAAGTTGATACTATACCCCTCCCATGACCCAACTTTACCGGGCTGGGGGGAAGAAAAAAAAAAAAGATTAAGTAAGTGCACAGCTTCAAAACCGTCTGAGAGAGAATTAGACTCCAGTTTTTATGTGTTAGAAATCAGGCATTCAAGGCAGAAGTTCATAAAGGCCATGACCGTATGGCAGTTAATGGATCTGTGTTATCTGTAGCAAAGACTATGTCTGTAGTAACACACCGCTGTATTCTTCCTCAGCACAGGGCTGAACTTGGTTTCCTTCAGTGTCCTATGTAATCTGATACTCGTAAGGGCTTCAGTGTCTTGGCTGTCTGGCAATAAAATGTATTATGTGGGAAGAACCATCCTATCTAGGCGGGCAAATCATTGCAGAGCACTTTATAGCTTTGCCTTATTTTCAATAGTTTCATCACTTGCTTCAGCCTTTCACTGTTGAAAGTTTGATGTGGAAAGGATATCCAAACTGTGTAGCATTTCGTTTCAAGATCATATATATTGGGCCTTGCAAGCTTCATCGTCATTGTGGAAAGGTATGTATTTGTATTCAGAAGAAGTGTTCTGTCTGCTAGCATTATAATTTTCGAAATCACAGAAATTTTTCTCAGCAGTGGTGTTGATTATCAGTAAATTGACAGTGATTTTCTATGTTTTATGCTAATAAATCTCAAATGTAAGTATGTTACTCTGGTCTCATCTCAAATCTTTTAATTATGATTTTTAAAAAATTGCAGCAAATCTGTGAGAAGCCTATTGGTACGTGTTATCAGTATCAGTTTAGTATAATTTCCTTTCATTTTAATGCATTTCATCAGGATTGAGTGTTACATGTCGCTGTATGCAGATAAATTGTAAAGAAAATCTTGGCTTTTTGAACATGGAGAGGCGACATAACGGCTTAACTTCAGCACAGAAAACTACAGAGAGCCGACACATCGGCTCGGTTTGTTTTCCAGCTTTTCCTGATTCATGTTTCAGGACTTCAAATTTTTAATCTAATTCATATTCTGCATTCGATTCCTTTTTTCCCAGTGTATATAGCATGATCATTTTGTGGTAAAGGGAGTCAAATATTGGAAGTTTGAAAATACTAGCATTGCCCAAAATGCAACCTCTTGAAATGCTTGGTCATAACAAGGAAAATACCCAGTAGTCAAAGATCTTATCATGTTATGTCACATATTTTTCAAGAGTGTAAATAAAATGTCCTACCATGGTGAACCAGGAAAATAAAGCCAAAACAGATCGGCCAGAAAGAGAAGACTTGGAGCTAAGTAAAAATTTATGTTGTATAAAAAGTAACACATGATTTTCTTAACTTGTCACTGGAAGAACACCTGAATCAATTTCTCCTATCGTGATTGTTTTGTTTGTGTTGGGATTTAATAGCACATAAGAAGGATTACGACTAATTGCATTCTCTCATGTTATGTTAACCACATGTCATTTGTTTTTTATTCTATTTCACAGAATGCCAGAAAATGAGTGGGGACCACAGTGAAGCAAAGCACAATGAAAGTGTTAATAAATTATGCCGCATCTGTGCTCAAAAGACCCTGAACTCTCACAAGGAAAGAGGACTGAAACCACTGCAGGTTGCACTCCTCAGACAAGATGTGCTTAGGATCTTTGGAGTGGATATTGTCAAAGACCATAGAGGTTATTCTACAACGATATGCAGGAGATGCTATGGGGCAGTCAAGCGGTATGAAAAGAAACCAGCATCTGTGTCCTGTCTTGAAGCACTGCAAAATATGGTCAAAAAGTATGCTGACATATGGTGTCCATATGATGGTGTGCCATTTTCAGAATGCACCTTATGTGTTCATTTTGACGCTCTTTGTCAACCAGGCAAACATGAGAGACGATATTATGTCAAAAAATCTGATACTAAATTGAAGCAGAATTTTACATATATTCAACCAGAATCTTTTCTGCCCTTGTCAAGACCTTTATCGCTCCGAGCAGAACCATCCTCATCATTCAGATTAGAGCCCTCTGTATCAGATGTGCCAGGATCATCATTGCCATGCATAGGAGGATATTTACCCAACAATACCAGATTTTATGAGCCTGTATTTGCATCTTTCTCAAGAGATATATGTATGGTTCCTCTTGCTACTTTGATCTGTCCCACATAAAGCTTAGTACATAAAATAACAGTAGCACATATTGTAATATGTGGAGGGCATTTACATAGCATTTGCAACAGTACAGCACAGGGTCTAAGTGCAATAACTATCTATTTTTATCCTGACAGACTCAAGGGAGATTGAGCATCACAAATAAGCTGCTATATAACGTGACATCAGTTATATGCAATAGTTTAGCTTGGTTGATCACGATTTCTTTTAGATCGTATTTTTGGAAATCTGTCATTGACTGTGCAGCAATTTAATCATTTTTTTAAAATTTTACATATTAGGTAAACAAATATGTAGATAATGATTTAATATATTGGTATTGGCTCGCTGAAGACAATAATGAAAAAAGATGGAAGTCATTGGATTATTGAGTCAAGCAGTATGCGAAAGTAACACTGTATTTATGAGAGTGAGAGTCGCATATATCTGCTTTTTCATCCATTTGGGAAACTATAATGTAGTTTTCAGTTTTTTAGAATAGTTTATAGTTTTGTCTCTTAAATCTGAAAAGTCACACAATCATTAGTTTTCAAGTACAAAACACAACTCTGTACAACATATTCAAATTATTACATCCAGTGATTAGTGAGTGCCATGTTGAGATCTTCAAGTTTGTGTTCACTCGTAGCTGAAATTTGCAAGTTGCATAATTCTCCTACAGGGGAAAATTAGCCATTTGGGGTCTACACTGTCATTGGCGCCATGTTCCTCGAAAGTTAGGATTATCTACCCCAGGGACTGTATCCCTCATTTTCAGATCATTGTCACGAACTTTCTCTGGATGTTGAATGGGTGTTAGACGTGACGTTATAAGTGACGATCAGGTGGTGAAGGTGGATGAGACACACGGAGAAATAACAACAGGAATCCTTACGTCGAAATGATGCAGAATTTATTACAGGTGCTTGATATCAGTACAAACTTCAGGGCGCAGCTGTCTAGCTCCGATGCACACAGTTCTTACTGCATTCCACTTCTCTCACTACAGTACACTTGTCCTCTCTGCAGTACACTTGTCCCCTCTCCTCGCTCTCCGGCCAAGCCCTCATATATATACTGGCCCGATCTGAGCTACTCGAACTGTGTCAAATGTGCTGGCGCCGGCACATGTGATATACCTCATACACACGAGATCTAACTAGACTCGTGTGGGCGACCTTCGCTGCACACTGCACCCTTGCATGGGCCTAGCACACAATTACGATCAACTGAACATCGCTCACAACATACTCGCATATACCCCGCATGCACTATCATGATTCATTACAATCATGCATAGAATATTTCAGAATAAATGGTCCTTTATCACTTTTTGATTTCTAGTTTGGTTGATATTTTACCAACAAAGAATTTAGATTATTGATATCAGTTTGCAATCTCTGTGTCATGGTGTACATATTCATCATTCCGCTCTCCCTCTTTTTTGTTGTTGTTTTGTTTGTTTGTTTGGTTTTTTTTTGGGTATATTTTTCATATGTTATGTTCAATCAATAATTTAGCCTGTGTGAAATTTGATAGGAGGGATAGGTCACTTTCTTAATGTGAGAGTAATCATTGTCAGTATCGTTTTGGTTGTTATGTGACTTCAGGTGGAGATCACCCATTTTAAAAAATTTTTTTTTGTCCAACATTGTAATCTACATGTATTATAAATATGCAGCAAAACCCATAGAAGGCTTATGGACTTGAAAACCACTGAATGTATCATTCGGCACACAACATTGTTGCATAAAAATCTGTGTTTCTACTTACGTAAAGCCACAAAAAGCCTATGTTTGACCTTACTCCAAAAAGGTGATAATAATTGGATAGTAAACTCACGAGAGTGCTTGACCCAAGTTGTACGTTTGATAGAATGGCGCGTTCAAAATACTAAGCACATTTTCTTTGAGTAACATTCAGTTTAATCATCCAGAATACCAGCATCAAAGTGCACACGCTTGCCATATATTTTGAGTCATGGGGCAGTATCGGTTTGGCTTATATTTGAGTAATCTCCAATGAAGGCCGTTGGTTCTTTTCTAGTTAGTAGGAATAATACATTTTATTTCCCAAGTGTCCTCATTTCTGAAGGTTAGATTTTATTTATGAAACACATTTTATTTTTATCTTCTCAAATAGATCATAATTGTGAAACTTTTACTTTTGCAGATAAAGAGATGGCAGATGAAGATCAGAGTAGGACAGATTCCCGTCACAGCAGTTCTCCAGCCACACCAAACGTAAGCAATCCAGGCACTCCACGCTCTGAGGTGTCCCAAGATGTGAGGGCCACCCCACCTTTGGCAAGGGCAACTCCTCCATTAGCCAGGGCTACGCCA
>JBCEWB010826168.1:0-16202 GCA_039654565.1 Peronia peronii
CCCCCCCCCCCCCCCCCCCGCCCCCCTCCCGTTACATTTAATATCCTCTCCCTCCCCCGTTACATTTAATGCCCCCGCCCTCTGTTTGAAGACACCACAGAAAGTTCGGTTTTTGCCATCTTATGATTTGTGTGTCTCGCGTTAACTTTGCCGTGGGCAATTTCTCGCTGCAGTTCAAAGATGCTCTCGGACGGTGTAACTCAACCTTTTAGCTGATCAAAGCGTTTTCGATATCGCTGTTAGTGTTCCGATTCTCGTGCATTCCCTAGCTTGACATCACCAGTTCGCTATGAACACGTATGTTTAAAGTGTTGTAGCTGTATTAAAATATGTACAGAAGATCAGAGGACTCAAAATCAAACAGTATCTAGACGTTAGTTGACAAATCGTTCGAAATTAATTATTTTGATGAGGAATAACAATTAATTTTCCATCAAACAAACGATTTGGCATTTATCTCTGATTTGACTCTGTGACTGTTTTTTGTTTAAAATAACTGGTTCTAGGGTTGTTGCGATCAGAAAATGCCGAAATAACATGAAATATCCCCGCCCCCACTTTTATGTTTGTGATTTCAGAACCAGTAGGCTTACAACGATTTGCAACCAAACCTGTCAGACAACAAGAAAATACCCTTTGTCTTTCTTTCATTATGACTCATATTTTTTAAATCAGACGTTGTTTGCTGTACTATGATTTTTGCCTTCTTTATTCCATTATGGCAACTGTTTTCTGTACTATAATCGCCTTCTTTATTCCATCATGACAAGTGTTTTCTGTACTATGATCGCCTTCTTTATTCAATGTGACAACTGTTTTCTGTACTATGATCGCCCTCTTTATTCCATATGACAACTGTTTTCTGTACTATGGTCGCCTTCTTTATTTCATATGACAGCTTTGGCCAAGCTATGGTTCCACCTGTTTGATTGCTTAACCTGGTTTCTGTGGTAGATATTTCCTCAATTCTGTCGTCTGGCGTGCTTTCGTTTACTCAGTTTCATAATGTTCCGGGACGTTTGTGGTCATTTTTTTAAAGTTTGCCAGGAGAGTGTCTGAATCGTAGCATATTTTATTTTGTTTTCACGTATCGCGTAAATGAAACAGAATTTCTACTGCAAAAGTCAGGAAATTACTCACACACAAATGCGTATTCCAATTAACACAGTGCTTTTAACGACATCAATAGAGAGAAGGTTGGTATCATTTTGATGAAGCTAACATGAAATGTTTACAGTTTTCCCTCCGGTAAGACTATTCTTTATATAATTATAAACTAAGGAGTTTAGCACAATTTTGTTTGACCAGAAAAAAATGTGTCTTTTTAATCAAAGAAACACATTTCTTCCCCTAGTCAAACAAAATTGTAAATATAAATCATGTAGAACAAAAAGGGTATTAATCAATTTATGTTTTAGTTATCAAAATATAACGAGGTTACAATATAATAATTATAAGATGGGTTGTGTGACATTCGATATAATTATTCAGGTGAGTGAGTTCAAAGTGCATGAGCGACGAGCCGGAGGGTTTTGACGTGTTATGAGAAAGAACAACAGCAACAATAAAAGTCGACAAATTAATTTAATGACCTTCTTGAAAGTTTTACAGTCATTCTAGTGTCGTGTCGGCCGTTTTGCCTCAGGCGATGCCTTGATGAATTAGATATAAACTATGTCTGAAAATAAATAAATAAATAAATAAACAAATAAATTAATTAAAATCATTGCTTGTGGCCATACTAGTATTGTGAGACTGAAATATATGTTATGGCATTTACCCTTGACAGATCAAACTCTTTGACCTGCGATGTTTTTTATCGATGGATGCTCGTGGCAGATAGAGTTTCTTTAGCTATCTGCAAAATCAACATCAGAACAGGGATTCTGGCTTCCACCTTAAGTATTTTTTTGTAAATTAGCTGCAATTTCATGATATTGGCAACATAAAAAAGATGTAATACATCAAGCGTCCTGTATATTACAGCATCTGAGCTGGGAACCACGGCTGAGTGTTGATGAGGCATGACAAAGAAACAAACAAGCAAACAAAAAATAGGTGGAATGCAAATCCATCCTGCCAAACCTCAGCAGTCAGTGTGACCCAGTCCTTTAATTAACGCCAGACATGTAGCGTCGGTGCGCTTTGTGTTTGTGTGTCGTCGCCATACTGTGCCTCAGAGCACGCCAGGAGATTTTCTGAGAATGGCCCAAAGAGTATAATTAAAGAGCCAGTGCCATTGATGTTGTCAGTCTTTTGGAGTGAGTCAAATCTAGGTTCCCTGGAGGCATTCCTTGTTGTTCTGAGAGCAATGTAACCAACGTGTGTTATGCTAAGTGAAGATATACGGTTTTTTTTTTTTTTTTGCAAGTTGAAATCAATAGTCTTTTTCTGTGTGTGGGTCAATAGTCTTTTTCTGTGTGTGGGTTATTACGTACGGCAGTGAAGAAGAGAAGAAGGTGAAAACACAGTCTTCTGTATTCGGACTCGTGCACATGTAATTATATGGATTTAGATTTATAGAATATGCTACCAAAACGTGGATTAATAGATGTAGCAAATTGAGATCTTAGCTAACAGTCCTTATGCAAGAAAGTTACAAAATGCAGATATTTTTGTTATCGATAGAATTATACATAGAGTAATGTTTATTTCATGTTGGCGACGTGTGATCCCATTGTACTGGAATGAATTTGATCCTATCTTCTTTATAAGCCTGGCATGCAAGATCTAATCTTGCTTGATGATTGATTATTTTATGCGTCTTTAGATGACCGAACTTCCCACACGGATCTTATATGGCCACGAGAAGTCGTGATTATTCGTTCACTTAATGTAAACACTCACATAGAAAGACATTAGTATATACCACGCGAGTCATGACATTTTAGGCTTTAGTCAGTCTGCCTGATTAGTATTGCAGATTAAACAAACGTAACTGTTCACACGCCGAAATTCTCGATAGCATTGCGAGGAACATGTACTTCCTCACAATGGCTCTTCAATCTCTTTCACTCAGAGTGATGTCAAGTAAAGGACACCCTACAACTGGTAATACTGTATTTCCCCTTGGGTGCTGAAGAATGCAAACACAGAATCTGTGGTCTTAGACTGGCCTGTAAACTATTCTAGCGAACAAAATCTGCCCAGAGAGATGAATGGGGAAAATAATCAAGTATTTGCCGCGCTCTTAAATTTCACATAATTATGTTAGAACATTGAACAGAGACTCAAAGCTGAATGAATTTGCTCTGAGCAATGTGGAAATCATTTTACTTGCAAATTCGCTGATATTGTATCGAGTTTGGTATCTATTTGTGAGGGATAATCTCTCTGAATCGAGACAGTCTCTGAGATAGTACTAATGTCTTTTCTGAAACTTTATAAAATCGATCACATGAGAACAGCTATGGCAGCAAAATGAAAATTTCTCTGTGAAATATATATACTCTTTGCTCTACTAGAAAAAAAAGCTTATACAAAACTTTATTCCACTTGTATTTAATGCTTCACAGTGTTGTCTTCATCTTCACTGAAAAACATTTTTCCTTTCATCGGTCGCATCATAAACATGTACAAAAGCTGGAACATGTGATCCTGGGGCTAAGCCCCATTACCATTACCAGAATGGCAGTCATATTCGGCTGGACTGTCGGAGCGCCAAAAATGTATCGATTTCCTCCTTTACCCTGGCCTGCAAATCGCATTTTGCCCCCTCTCATCCTTGACATCAATGGAGCTCAGCATTTGTGGACGAGATAGGGAAACCAGGGGGGGTCAGCGACGCAACCTAACCAGTTATAATCCCTTCCTCAAAGAACCGAGTATAAAATCGATCTACCTCCTGTGTCAGTCTAGGCAAGGTTTTTAAAAGAGATAAATATTGAAATAGTAAGTACAGCATTTGAAAAATATGCTTATAATAGTGCCTTGGAGCCTACACTGTTCAGGGGAAAGCTCGTTATAAATAGTCTCCTTTATCATTATTATTATTTTTAAAGGTGTTGACACTGAAGATACAAACTTTGAGTGGCTCAGTATGTCAATTACCAATTACCTCTAAACATTTATATAAAGCATGCCTTCTCTGTACGCCTTTCAACCTCCAGCGGGTGGTTTTCTCGGCGTGTATAAAGTGGACATTGTCAGTCCCAATAATTATTTTGATCTCACTCATAGGATGCAGGAATACCCATATTTCTGAGAAAAGAGCATAAAGGATTGTTACAGCGGTTTTTTTTTAACGGGGGGGGAGGGTCCTGGGTGTCATTTTGGATGGGGGGGGGGGGGGAGGGTGGTTTTAATCATTTCCATCGGTTTTGGCATGCTAATATTAGCGGAAAACAATAGGAAAAAAAATTCAAATCACACATGGTTGTCATATCAACGGCCGCCATTTTGGATTTTGCTACCCGATATTGCGTAACTTTACTATTAATAGGATTTTTCATTTTTCATTTGACTTGTTTGAAATTTTGTGTATACATTTTTTAGTTCAATATCTAAATTTCATGAAACCAGATTTTTGATAAAGTGCTTAGTTTATTTTCCACATTTTTGTTTTTAAATTGGTATGTAAAAAGGGCACGGATTTTTCGAAAATTTGACCCCAAAACCTCAAATTTTTCAAAACCTTAAAATGATGTTTAAAAACATCCTTCTGTCAAAAGGTTTATGCTCTTTTGTTCTCTATTCATGCCAAATGTTATGATAATTGATGCAGAAATAAAGAAGTAGATCACATATTTATGCTGGAAAACGTCATTTTGAGAAAAACTCTGAATTTCGTTGTGGTCAGCGTCTCCAGTGGTCAGCTAGTGTCCATTTCCGGCATCAGAGCTCACGATATTGGTGGCGGAGATCATAATGAAGTCTTTTGTGCACCATTTGCCCCTTGAAAGCGAAATATTGTCGATCTACCACTGAATATCGAGCCCCAACTGAGCCAGGACCTGCATGTTACAGGTGCTGGTCAACGATTGCATGACCACTCTTTCAAGGCCTTATAGAACGGACATATCAACTTGTTTATACCAGTTTTATATTCGCAAAAGGCATTGCTTTTAAGAGCAAACCAAGGCCAGCCCAAAGTAGATTTTTTTTAAAGCAAAAATCCAATTTCAGGACCTATCCCCCCCCCCCCCCCCCCCTTCCCTCACATACACACTTTAAGCCTAATTATTAGTTCCTGAAATATGGTTTTCCTGAGCAAAAAAAAATCGTTTTTCGGTTTTTGTTGTCATTAAAAGTTCAGCCCTTTCTGAATAAAATAGTAATAAGAAGTGAATATGTCCATTCTAGTGTTTTTGATCCATGGTACCCCACGAATGACTAATCTACTGCCAGCCATGATTTGGCTCTCTCAGATTGCTACATACACTGGTAGATCATCAATATTCCACTGAGTACAGGCAAAAGATGCATAAAACACATGATTATGACATCCCCTAGGAATAGCTTGAGCCCTAGTCCACTGATTGGCATTGGTTGACATTTTGAGACGAAATAGACTCGTGATCACGCAGAGTATCAGTACAAGCTTTCACCAGGTGTTTTAATACAAACTTCCAGTCTCTAGGACCAACTGAAATCTTCATTTGTTTCTATTGCTACAAAGCGCATTTGTGAACCATCTATGATAGAACGGTCAAGACACCCTTGGTGTGGACAGAAAAAGATATGGAGATTCCACAGAGGTCCTGAAGAACTCTGAAGTGACTCTATGGGAGCCCTTTTGGTGATAGGGGGTAGGGAGCAGCTAAAAAAAAAAATTGACATGCGATATTTATTATTTAGCATTTTTTTAAAAAAAACTGGTTTTAAAAAATGGACCTGAGGAGCTACAAATATGGAATGTTTTAGACAGTATGCTAAACAATAAAATGACAACTTTCACCAAGTTCCGTCATGTCAATATTTGGCAGAGGAATTAAAGTTCAAAGACAGCCATTGCAGAGTAGCCGAAATCCAAGATATCGGCATTGCCATTGCAGTTAACTTTTCGAACTAGTCATTTTTAAAACTGTTTTCCTCTAATTTGAATATGCCAGATTCGATATAAGGGCATCTATTACTTATCTATAATCGTTAAAAAAAAAGTATCTCTAAGTTACATCTCTTCCTCCTTCTCCCCCTAACATCATTTGCCGCCTCCTGACATAAGATTTCCTTGATTACTTTGTGTAAATATGTATGGAGAAGAAAACATGGTCTCAATTTTTCAAGATAAGAGAGGACAGATCATGCGAAAGTGTATCATTGCCTGCAGTAGAGGACGTATGAAATGAATATTCGTTTCTTGTTAGATTTCGAGAAAGTTCAGAACGTGATCAGAGTGAACGAAGGACGAGGGTACTCACTGTCTTTCGGTAACATTAAGTGATAAGACGACAAGACAGAAATGTTCAGTCTGTACAAAATTCTTTGTCACATAAACATTTTTTACTGCACCAATGTAACAGCATTTATTGGGAAAGTGTAGCGTTTTGGAGTATTGACATACGGTTTAGGATAATGAATGTTGCGTGCAGAAATATCTAGCGCGTTTTGAATGACACTCACAGTAAGAGTGCGGAGAGGCCAAAATCACAACATTGCATGAGTTTGCCAAAGATATCATGTCCCTGATAGTGTGGTTTGGTCAAACAGTACAAGATCTTGTCCCCATTGAATGTTTTAATCTACGAGCCCTGAACTTCTTGAGCTCCAACAAGGTAAATGTCATCATTATTTACTTTTCTTGTCCCTTCTGAATGAGTCCCATGTTCACATGCCCTCCGTTGTGAGTGAGAACATCTGCACGGCCAGCAGTGTGTGTAACCGCTAACGTACACACAGCGTGAGTGAGCATAATGATATTTACGGAGGAGCTCCTGGATGGCTCCATAGTCTATGGCCACAGACTGTAAAGTCAGAGAGACCATGCGATGTTGTATTTCAAAATGTCACACTATGATACAAAAAGATTTTAGAAAAAAAAAAGTCATGCAGTCTGCCATCGGCCGACCGATGTTTGCAATTGGCGTAGAATCCGGAAATGTCACGAATTATTATTTTGTTCACATCGATGTCGAGTGGAGTCATGCTAATTAACAGATTGTTATGGAATGTGGGTCTTTATCCAACAAATACACAAAAACCTGCAGTTTTGCTCGTTTTGAAAAACTCGGAGAATAGTTCTGGTACCACGACGAACAGTCATGTCATATAAACTAAAAGAAGATCTGGAAGAAACACGAACAAAATTCTTTCTGCAATGTGGCTGAAATTAAACTTATTTAAAAGTGGCCTTAGAAATTTTAATCTATCGATCGGGGAAAAGATGCACAAAAAGGTGCATATGCGAAACATATATATATATCTGGCGGGAATATATCTGGTGTACCGAAAAAACATGTATTAATGTTATCTGAACATGACAACATAACAGTTGGGCCATGTGTTCATTATATAGTTTTTTTTAAGGTTTGTCGGAGCGTGACTGGTCAATAAATTTTTTGCTACAGTTAGACGATCACTAAAGAATCATGATCTGCCACCACAAAGTCGTTAACATGAAAACAGGAATATTATCACCTATTTTACATAATAATTTGTAGAATAAAGACAATGCATATTTCCAGCCTGAGATGAGAGAAAAGCAGAGTGAAACGCTTGATAATGCGGGTTACAGAGGGGAAATGAAGAGCCAAATAGTATTGCTATTACTATGCATTTGACTTTGGGGACATGGTCTTTCGAATCTCACTAGGCAGAAACTAATGTTACTGTGTATAGTAAATGATTCTCTCTGATTTTTTTTATGGATGAATGACCATGAAACATGTTTTATTTGTCTAAATTATGCATGAAATTAGAGTCTGGAGCCGTGAGGCCAGTTATAACTCTCCACCACTTATATAGTATCAATTTCTAACACTAAATTGATGAACAGATGTTGTGAAGTCTGTCCCAGAGAAATAATGTACTTTCATCAAATTTTTATCTGCTGCCTAAACCAGTCTCCTTGTGGTGACGTGGCTAATGTCCAAAGTTTACATCATCAGTCCGATGAGACAGACGAACATGGATTTTAATAAAGATATCTGAAGGGGTCTGTAAAATGCTGCATTGTTTTTCTTGCTTTGCTTTATAAATAACGCCTGCTTATAATTATGTCTGCTTCAGGAATCGGTGATCGGTGGAGAGAGATGCGAGAGAGAGAGATGAGAGAGAGAGATGAGAGAGAGAGATGAGAGAGAGAGATGAGAGAGAGAGAGAGAGAGAGAGGTCATGTGTGTGTGTGTGTCGTTGGGGGGGGTGGGGGGTGGGGGGTGGAACTTCATTCACTTGAGTCCTCCACCTAAGCTATGTGGATATGTGGAAGTGGATGGACTGTTCGATATATCAAGTCTTCAGTGTTAGCCGAACGTACCCGTAGGCTTATGACGCACAAAGTCTAGACTCTCAATGATGCCAACCCGGGATCTACATATAGATCTGATATATTTTGTCTTAACCCTGGTCAGGGGCAGAGAAGCCAAGAACCTAAGGTGTGATAATTGCCCACGTACGTGGGTAGATCGCTCATGATTGATCGTCAAGCAATAGCCTAGCAAATGACGCATACATGCTAGAAACATCGACAGGATTGCCCAGGATCCCACTCACAGATCTGGTTCTTAGCAGGGACAGAGGGCACAAGTAAAAGCGTCACCTCATTTAGAAAAGTCAAATGCGTGCTTTTAATTACAGATCTGATGTATCCTCTGCAAAGAGAAATATAATTATACAAGATCGTCATTATTTCATCGAATAGTATTGATGAACTGTACTTGCGTCATCTCGAGGCCTCAGACTTTTCATTATATCTTTTACTTAAAAAAAAAAAAATCATAGGTACGGAACAAAGTAATGCCAGGTGACCCGACTTAGTCCTTCGGTCACTGTTGAGGAGGTAAATTAAATCTGGCCGTGACCATCAAAGGGTATCATTACACGTCCATTCCACATCAGTTTTATCAGTATCCTGGTTATCGAGTGATGACTGATACGCATGTTTTCCTGTTCGATGTATAATGTAAACAAAGTCAAATTAAATATAATATTATTCTGTACTCAAAATGGTTAGTCAGTATCTGATTCTGAATAAGATTTCGAAGTTTTTCGGTTTTACTTTCGAATTCTTCTACGGTAAAAGGAAGTCTGTGATGACTACGCGCCGATCTTAGATAACTCTCGCCTTCTGTATTTCTCATTCAGTCTAACTGATGGTTCCTTATTGACTGTGTATGTGTGTGCATGTGAGTGTGCGTGTGTATATGTATTTTTTGTTGTTGTTGTTGTTATTGTTTTTGTCTTTCTTTTTTGCTCATACACTAATTCACTTTCTCTTTTTTTTTTCTTTTTAAATTCGGATGCTTCTTCTTATTCTCTTTATAGATAAACAGTTTTGTTAAACATACAATACTGGACAAAGATATCACGGACATATCCAGGTACAAAAGAGGACAAGCGCATGAGTGTGAGTGGGTGAGAAAGAAAGCAAAGACTGAAACAATCAGGAAAATATAAACTTATTTCTTTCAGCTGAGCATAATTCAGAATGGAGAAAGAAAAATATTGTTTTTCCTTAATTATTTCTATTATCAGACATTGCAGTTTTACACGCACCGATGGTATTAGCCCATTCTTCACACAGAGGATAAATCTTACGCGTAGAGGTATAACAAGACCAATAGCTAAAGCCTCAAACTTGGGAGGAAACAATGCCAAATAAGAGAAAGACACTAGACAGTATGGCAGCGTTCTATACATTTTCAGCATGAAAAAAAAGGAAACAAAATGGAAATTTAGTGTATAGAAGCAGGCGTGGGCAAGAAAATTAGATATACATGTACATGTAAAAGATCATGAGGCTCCGGACACCGGGCTGGCCGCCCGCACGTCGTTTTGGTCTAGTGGTCATTCAGACTTTAAGGCAGAC
The DNA here is from genome assembly GCA_039654565.1 of Peronia peronii. Classification (NCBI taxonomy): domain Eukaryota; kingdom Metazoa; phylum Mollusca; class Gastropoda; order Systellommatophora; family Onchidiidae; genus Peronia; species Peronia peronii. Next base: position 9,965 of record JBCEWB010826168.1, read on the forward strand.
TGATGATATGAGACTTTATTAGCCAGCCAGCAATTGGATATTGGCCCTTTGAAACATCGCAGTGGTAAATTTATATATAATGTCCACTGTTTTGCTAATACACAAGCTGTCTACCATGTTTTTCAATGCCCAAATGCAGGGTTCGTATACAAATCCATGTGTGCAAACTTGCGGTGTAAAATGGGATTGGAGCAAAACGAATTAATTGCTCCATAGCACACCTTCTGTCTGACCAATGAAATGAGACAGGCTTTATATTTCAAATAAATAGCTTTTGGTATGGATGCTATGCGAGTACCATGGTGAGGAAGGAGAAAGAGGATCCTTTGTTGTCTAAAGAAGCCAATGTGCAAGGCACGTACTGTTGCATCCTGGGCAGAAAATGGGAGCCTCCTCAGTTTCCTCTTTTGGCTTCTCTTTCTGTTCCTTGCGCCTCTCTTCCGTTGTTTGTTTCCCTCGAGTTGTAACTAACGGTCTCAGACGAGACGGCGCCACTTGCCCCAATTATTGAGTCCTCCCTGTGACCCTGGCGAATTTGGGGCACTGGCATGTTCCATCTATTTTTCAAGCTGGTAGTAGTAGTCGTCGTATAGCAGTACTTTAGAGAAAACCTGCAGATAATGAGTTAGTCACAACTCAGACCCAGCTGACTCACATTCACCGCTATCATGTCGCCATTCTGTTGCAGAGGAGATAAGACATGCTATATATAGAGGAACATCATGGGTATCACCTGTTTCCCCATGTCGTGCCTTCTGCTGATCTGTCTGTCACACATTAGAAATATTGAAGTATGAAATAAGGAAAGATACAGAAAAATCTGGAGCAAATGATACCTTTTGCCATTTTCTAGTCTGTGGATGATTTGAGCCAAAAAGATATAAACTGTTGGTAACACATAACCTAAAATTCTGCACGTCTCTTGAAGCAATATTTCGTCTCTTTTTTTTTTTTTTTTATTACCTGTCACTGGCCCCTGCATGCCTATTCCTATACCTATTCGTTTGAAAAACAAGATAAAACAGCAGGTGAAAAAAGCATGTAACAGTGAATGATAGGACCAGATCTGCAGGGTAGTATGCGGCCGCGCGTGTGTGCAGAGTTTGGCCTGAGATTCCACGCGAAGGTACACATACTGAACAAAGCTAGACTTCATCACTTTTGATTGTCGATCACACATGACATAACTGTTGAAACAAAATGACACCATTAAAGTTCACTTAAACAGATATGAATTATCGTACTTTTAAAGAATGCCGTACTTCACTGACGAAATTAAAACATTATTTTGTAAAACGGTCTTTGCGTTCTCTTAATGAGGGTCTGTTCTTTCCTTTCTGTTTTCCAATATCATTTCATTCGCCGTTTCAGATGATGAAATCTTCGTGTTGATTCCCTGACTTCAAATCATTCTGCACTTTAAATTCTTTATTTATACATATGTTGTTACTGTCACTGATTTTTGCCTTTTTTTTTTTGCGTCCTCTTGGCTGATTTCTTTTGCTACTGTAAACTCGTGAAGTTCAAGCTGTGTCAACTATCTTGTCTGTTCATGTGAATTTATACTACTGACTACCGCACTAAAATTTCCTATCTCTGAAGAGAAAACAGAAGATGAATGAAAATAGAATGAGATCAGTTCTATAAAAAATAAATAAATAAATAAAGATCAGTTCTGTAAAAAAAATATAACTAAATAAAGTGTGTGTGTATTTTTTAAAATTGCTCTTTTTAAAGTGGAGAAAAAGTGTTCACAAAATGTCTAAATGAATGCCAGCTGGCTTGGGTCCACGGAACAAAAAGGATAAGCTATTCCATGAACGGGACACAGACATGACTGGCCAGACAACCGTGAAATAAAATAATTCCCTTGTCTCCATAATAAGATAAATTCCCCACGGGAGAAAGATTTTGACGCAGCAAGACAATACTCTCTAAACTGGTAGATCTAAGCCCCATGGTTGTACCTCTGGGGCTTTCACGCCGATTGCACCATTGAATTTCTCCCTTCCATTTTTAATACGGTAGAATCAGGATTGGCTTTGATGAATTCAGAACAAGAAAAAAATGTCTGTGGCAAAGGTCGATGGAAAAAATAACTGCACTGTTCTCTGCTGTGCTTGCAGTTGTCGATGTTCTTTTCTTTTCACAAGCAAAGCAGACAATTAGTTCATATAAACGAATATTATTTATGACGCCATTACTTCTGTGTTATATGTAATCGTATTTCTAAAGGAGAACCTTTGGAAATATTTCTAAAAATTCTCAAAGCAGTCTTTTATCTCTCTCTCTCTCTCTTTTTTTCTTTATGACATCTCAGACAGTCTCAGACAATGAATATTTATTTTTGGAAAACATTCGTCATATCATGCAACTGATATGATGACATAAACACTTTTCAGACATTTTTTTTTGTTTTTTTTGTTTTAGTTTCAGATTTCTGTCCCAGCAATATTCTCTATATGTCATCACTAAAAGTCAGATTGACATATAAATTGTGCACTGTTTTTCGAAGTTCAAATACGTACAAAGGGTTTATTGTCCTGACTAATCTACGGGTTTGTTCTTGTTCTTGTTGTTTTTGTTGTTGTTTATTTATTTTTTTTTGTACTATCTGTATTTGACACAACATTAGCTACTACTTTTTGTTTTGTTCATAGCTATTTTGTGTCTTCTTCTTGTTTTCTGCTGAGAAGAGCTCTGTGAAAAGTGTATGCTTGTAAAAGCTGCAAGCATCTGGATATAAATTTTGACTAGACAGTTCAGGAGAACGGGAATGTGCAGTCAAATGGGAACAGTGGGATTTCATCAGTGACAACTCATTTGCAAGCACATATTTCAAGCACGTATTCAGTCACGTCTGTGTGATAAAATTAACATCCCTACTGGGGATAGAACAAGACAGTGCTGAATTTGAAGCACAAGTCATGATATGAATTTATTCTGAATAATAATATATAAGTAGCGGAGTCTAAGTAGTCACAGGTTTTTTCTGCGGGTTTTTTTTTTGTTGTTAAATTTTGTGCCTCATATTTTTTTTTTGCCTCAAGCTTTGAGACACAGTCTTCAAAAAAGACAAGTTTTGAACCCTAAGACGCATACTCGCTTTGTGGCTTCCTTTAATTTTTCTTTTGATGATGCTTTCGTGAGAAAAGAACGTTATGATCTTTGCTGAAATGATTTACGATGTTTCTCTAATAATGTTGATATTTCTCTCGTCCAGTTCTGGCTCAGTGGAATCTGCAATCATAAAGATGTAGGAGGTTGGCAATAATCTCAAGCCAGGGTTACTTTGACATGAATCCCCCCCCCCCTCCGCTCCCACCCCACCCCTTCCTTCCAAACTGCCCCTTGCCCTCTCATATACATACAGACATATAGCCAGAGTATTCATACATAAACATACACGCACATCTCTCTCTCTCTCTCTCAGACACACACATCTATTCACAAACGTTCATGTTTCTTGCGTAAACATTCCTCTAAAAAGTAGCCTACATTATGTTTTGTGTTGTTTGTTTGTTTGTCTGTTGTTTTTGTTATTTTAATCGGTTTATTGGAAAAATACACGGCTTAATTCAGTAATAAGACTTGAATCATCTCAAGTAAAACAAATATGTTTGTTTTTGCTGGCACGCACACAAATTGATTATGAGAAGAAAGAAACAACAACAATAGCAACAACAACAACAAAAATAAATGAAATATAACTGAGATTATATTCTGTCAGTGCAAGAATTCCTTTTACAAGAAGCATGGATTGCAATTATGTGTCAATTTTGTCAGAAACACAGATAGGATATCTATTTCTGGATCAGGAATGATTGTTTCTGATAACAGTTTTTCAATATTGAATAGAAAGCTACAGTTGAGAGTCAACTTCATAATTCCTCGGGACAAATTATTTCCTGTCCTTTATTATTTTTTTTAATTTAAAAAAACAAAAGGATTTCATTATAATAATATACAAGATCAAGAAGGCTTTAGAAAGACAAATTTGTGCTGGCCGATGCTGATAAATTGAACAGCAATATTTTGATATGAAATTTTCTTACGCTTACAGTAGCTTTTATTGACAGAGTCTTAATAAAGTGTTGTCTGTACAGCCCAAAATCTACTAGACTGATCATTTTGAATGTTACAGAAAAGCCTGCCTCAACTTTGCAGCACATATTTGCTCATATGAAAAACTGATTTCAGGCCCAGCTTAGCTCGAGGGTTGTTCTGACTAATAGGATTTCTTACTGGATTCATTCCATCAATCTGATTCTTCTATATTTTTTGTTGCTATTGTTTTTTTTGTTTTTTTTTGTTTTTTGTTTTTGGTTTTGTTTTTTTCACCCTATTTTGAAATACTTTTCCACCCTAATCCTAGAAACAAAGAAGACAATTTTTGTCTGATTGTTTTGAAGTAAATGGGAGAATTCCTGAGATAAACTGCTGAAGAAAAAATGAAACGTGGGTTTTTTCTTCTTCTTCTTTTTTCTTTCCACCATGAAATTTACTGACATTACGTAACTAGTACTCAGTTAGTGTTGACTCCTTTGCTTTGTGAAATTGATTGCTGTAATTTTCATTACAAAATATCCTACATATAAATATATAAATGCCATCTCCCCCGCCCTCCCCCCACCCCTGTAATCTTTCTTTCTCTCTGTGTATGTCTCTTTCTCCTCTCGCTCTCGCTCTTTCTCCCTCATTCTGCTTTCTCGCTTTGTGTATTTGTATATTCCTTCCTCTGTCACTCTCTCTCCTACTTCCAATCATTCTGCCTCTATATACATCTCTCTTTATTGGTGTTTGTCTTTATATGCTGCCTAATATTTGCATTTCAACTTTCAGTGTCGTCATCCTCAGTAGTTTTAGTGTGAGTTTTATTAATTAATTAATTGATTATTTATTTATTTATTTATTCATTATTTATTGATTTCTTATTATTTATTATTATATTTCTTTATTTATCTATTTATTGTGTACATATTTATTTTATTTGTTTTTTGTTTTGTTTTGTTTTGTTTTGTTTTTTTTGGGTACTTTATTTTTTTTTCTTGAAATGCAAGTATTTCAGTAATTCAGGTTCTTAATCAGTTTTTCCCTTAGAGGAATACAAATAGATTTGAATCATCTGTATGTTGGGAGCTACTGTAGCTCTGCCCTCTGATCTTGTTTTTTGTTGTTTCGATGCCTACCAAAATTATTATTTGCTTTCTGTTTATTTCTTTGTTTGCTTATTTATTTATTCATTTATTTATCTATCTATCTATTATTTATTTATTTATTTGCTTATTATTCATTTGTGTCTTTATTTATTTATCTATTTGTATATGATTTTTATCAATTTCTATTTTGTTGGGAGGAGGGGCTTTGTTTTGCCACCGTAGGACGTGTCTCATTTCTGTGGTTAGTTACCTTTTATTTTGCCTTTCATGTCCTAACTCTCGCACTGTGCATTTCGATCTTCACCTCCTTTTGCTTTGTCCTCTTGAAATCAATTTTCGTCCTCCGCATTCTGTCTCTAATTAAGACCCGTTTTCTTATATATCGCAGTCGCTCACACACCCACACGCCACACAAGAAAAGAAGAGACATTTACTGTTTTGATCTTTTTCTTTCACTAGATCTATCAACATACGACGACCATTCTTCATCGCCTCTTTTTCCTACTGTTTTTTTCGATTCTGCTGGAGCCACAGATTCGCCCCCGGGTTCTAGCATTTATAAGATGGAAATACCATTATACTGCCGACTGTCGTTTAGTCTCTGAAAAAAGAAAAGACTCGCTTTTCCTTCGACATATGACAGCTTGCTATATTTCATCATCGTCCAAATCTCAGAAGGCAATTATTTTCAGAATTCAGACTCTCTCATACGGTACCTTTTTTTTTTTTTTTCTTTCTTTCTTCTTTTTTTTTTTTTAAAGAAAGTTAGAGAAAACGGCAATCGAAGGAGACATGAACTTATAGATTAGGTTAGCTACCTCGCTGTGGAAACAAATAAAGAAATAATGGCAGGCTCTATACCCACGTTGTTTCGGAGATAAGCTTTTAATGCCAGCTGGATCTCACTGTTGCCATTAGAGAGTCTGCACGCAACCTTCCGTTGAGATGGGGGAAATAATGCTATCATATCTAAGCCGCGACTGAGTGACATCCGAACATTGGTTACTCTACAGTTTAAAGTTTCAACTCAATTTATATCTGGAGATCTCCCCCCCCCCCCCTTTTTTTTTTGACGGAAT
>JBCEWB010826279.1:0-14172 GCA_039654565.1 Peronia peronii
ATCTCAATGTAAACTGGAAGCTATCATCCCTCTGGCCACTTGTATTTGGATCATTCTCCTTATATCGGATGAGCCAGCATTTGACTCCCTGTTGCTACAAAGGAACATGTACAATTACTAATGATGGTTAGTATAAGAGCACAAGAGAGGTACTTGAACAAATACATTGTCTGATATGTTGAATAAATACATAGGCTGCTTTAGCTTCATTCATATCTTATTGTAGCTCACTTCTTCCTTCAATAACTTGATTGCTAATCAGTGTGAAACATGTTGAGGTCGTCAAGTGGCGGCATGGGTGTCTAGTTACTATTCATTAAGGAGTAACACCGATTATTTGATATTCTCCTCCTTTATCACTGTTTTCTTTGGACTGCAGACTTCAAGACACTTGAGAGGACTTAAGTAGGCCGTGTGGTCTTTTGTTTTTCTATTTCATCTAGCAGAATTCCATCTTTAAATGCATCTGTGGGGGCCTGGGGTTTATAAGTAGGTTCTCTGCTCCCACCTGCAGGTGGTGTAAGCCCGCCATTGGTGGGATGTCTCCCATGGAGTGCCATCCTCGACATTCCAGGAGAGACATCTCTTCTCTCTCTCTCTCTCTCTCCTTGTTCCTGTCTTCTGTCAGGCTTTCTTTCCTCTCTTCTTCTTGACGTGTAAATGTATCTTACCGTATTTGACACAATATAGCCATAATCGTGCTGATGTGTCATTAAATCCCAACCCAATTACACCATCTTTAAATAGTATGGACTTTCTCATACTTCTGTCAAGTAGCACTTCCACTGAGTTTTGAAAGATCATATAATGGGCTGCGGTTATGCCTATCATAGTGATAGTTTGACAGAATTGGACAGATAAACCCTTTAAGTTTAGATGACGTGTTGAGAAATATCACAGTGCTGCCAGTCTGTAAAAATAACATGGTCACACACAATTAAGTTGAAATTCACCTTACATATGAATAGGGACTGCACATGTTGTGGGTTAAAGCTATAATGTTTTTCTATCTCGAAAGAGCTTTAGGAGGTCCTGATACTCATTAATTAGATAGGCCCAAATTGTGATGATGTTGTCGTCAACAAAGGTAATTCTGGGCAGTTTTATGGTTCACATTTTTTATAGTTCACTTTTTAAAACATTTTCTTCAGCAAGGTCTTTTTTGTTTGTTGTAATTGACCTTTATTGTATTACTGATCTTGTTTATTGAATCAGATCAGGCTTAAATTATGAAGACCTCAACCATAGTTGGGAATGTATTTGAAAACCAAACTTCTTTCAGTGGAACCTCAGGTTAAAACTAATGTTTTAGTGTGATATATTGCCATCCTTCTTTTCCTTTATTTTCTGTAGCCAAATTAAATCCTCCAATACTTGCTAGGCATGTCACAGTTTCACCAGAGCCCTGTTAGCCAGCAACGTTTCAGGGTAACCCAGGCTGACCTTCATGGCTGGCATATCGCTTCAGTGGTATAAAACTGCACTGTACATCACCTGAACCCAGCAGTTCAATTCGGTACTTCGTCCTATTTCCAATGACTCAAAGAGATACTATCTTCGCACAACATTCCCCCCATCCAAGCATTCCGACTTGCAGCAGACAGCTATTTTATTCTTCCCACAACGCCTCAAGTGGTATATGCAGTAGAGGAGAAGAAAGAAGAAGTGATATGTTACATAATATTGATAAAAAATTAAATCTTGTTAGCTGTTGTAATGCATTGTGAATATGTTCAGTGAAACTTTGTCAACTATCATAGCGTAATGACCCTTATGCAAGAAAATGTGTAGATTTTTAGAATTTTGTGGCTTTCGAAAAGTATATATACAATCACAGCTCTATTCATCATTTCAGAGACTGAATTTCGTGGATGTTGCCACAGGATCTCTGGGTCAAGGCCTTAGCTGTGCAGCTGGCATGGCTTACACCGGCAAATATTTTGACAAATCTGAGTGAGTATTTTGGTTGAAGTTTGCGTTGTTGTCAAAGATTGAATAGATATGACGGTTTGAGCAAGCCGATTTGATGCTCTACACATCAGAGTGACATATTAGTTACACAGTCAGGAGTGGCCGAAAAATACAAAACTGAGCATATATCATATGTTTTATATTTCAGATGTGACATGATGAAATCAGACTGTCATCAAATTTTGAGTATATGGAGTTATTGGTATCATTGTGAAGGTTATTTGTTTCCCTTTCTGTGTGTGAAAAAATTTTTGTTCTACCTTAAGTAGAAGTTGAAATATTGGCAATTAAAGGTGATGGAAGTGACCTGTTGTTGCAGCTGAATTTAGTGAGAAAATGGCCGATCACTTTTGGTAATCCTTATTTGGCCATGCCACCAAATTACAATTTTTATGCATATATTCAATCCATTTCAGCAAATTTAACTCAGAAATGCATTTTTAGAATAATATAGAAGGGTTCTATGAAGAAAAAAAAATGCTTTAAAAAAATCACTGTTGAAAAACACATTTTCTCTGGTTATCTCGGTTTGACAAGCATCTGTTTTCATCGTGTCACAGTCTCATTCGTAAAGGAAAATAGTTTAATAACACAGAGTTTAAATGTTGATGAATATTCAATCAGCATGTATGGTCTCGTAGTAAAGCTATGGAAATTCAACTGTTGCTCTGAATCAATTGTCATTTTGTTTAAAAAGCTGCTTCAGGTCTAAAGAAGTTTAGATTAGATAATAACAGAAAGTATAAAATGCCTCATAACTTGAGCAACAAAAAAATTTTGTTAGTGGATAAGTTGAAATCAGAAGCAAACTGGAAACTGGACTAGATACATAGATAAGGACAGAGAGCATGAAATAAAATCAGGAGCTGATTGTGGAGAAAGGTTTCACCAGAGCTGCTGCTAAACAGCAAGATACAATGAAAAAAAGGAAAATATGGTGATAAGTTGCCCATATGGTGTTGATGTTACATTTTTACTAGCCTTTCAACCTCCAGGGGATGGTTGTCTCTGAATCTCATCCCATGATGTCAACAGTGCAGAAACAAGTTAAATTGTGAGAGATTGGTTTTAGTTTTGGTATTCAACTTAAAAGAAAAAATTCTAAAGTAAGAAATAAAAAAATAGGGGGATGAATATATAGTTTTATGTTCAATGGTTCAGGTATACAATTCCCCCAAAAGTAAAGCTGACATTTGAAAAACTGCTGAAGAAATTTTGTCTTTTTCATACACTTTATGCACTTGTGTGTAACCGTGACTGACCAAATTATTATTTCTGAACTTGAATTATGCATAATATAATCAACATTTAATGATTTGTCTCAGGCACTGAGTTTTCCTCAGGAATTCTAATGAGAATATCATGAGTTCACTAAATTAACTCTTTTATTGCCAGCAGTTTGTCTGTGTTCACTTTGTTGTGTCTTCTACTGGTAAAATCTGTAGCCTACGTCAATTACTGACACATCAAACAGCCTTGTTGCCACACAGATTGTGCATTTTTCTCAGGCACAATAATTGAAGCTGTTAAATCTGTCAATGGGAGATTGTTTTGAAAAGAATCATTTTTACACTCTGCTTGAAATTCACACCATGAAAAATTCATGCTATAAACCTATAAGGAAAATGTTTTCTTCTTATTGGTAGTAATTTTATTACATTTTTTTTTGTGATCAGTCTTTCAAATGACAAGAAATAAAGTGATTTTTTTTCCCTCTCTACACTGCTTCTTCAACACCTCTTGTGTCTTGCAAAGGGAAGTAATAGGGCTGGTCAAAATGATCTCCCATTTTTAGAATGATTTCTCAGAAGTATAATGACTCACCTTGCAGTAAAAGGATATTTTGTTGGTGATGTTGATTTTTTTTGTTGTTAAAATTTAAATCTTATCATCTATTCTGACTTCAGCTACCGCGTGTATTGCCTGATTGGGGATGGTGAGAGCGCTGAGGGATCAATCTGGGAAGCATTGGCCTTTGGATGTCGCTACAACCTGGACAATCTCGTAGCCATTTTTGATATCAATCGCCTGGGACAAAGTGAAGCCACAATGCTTCAGCATGACCTTGATGTGTACAAGGCCAGAGTGGAAGCCTTTGGGTGAGCATAACTAATAAACATTTCACAGTATACCACAGTGTTAAAATGTGTCCATAAGGGAGATAGATAGTTGGATGCAGCTGAGCTTACTTTCTTGCAGTTATTTGGGTTCCAAAACCATGATACTGCATAGATTTTTAATTAAAATGATATATCATGATTGGCATGTTGTCTATAGGTCTACGAGAAAAAATAAGAGAAAAAAAGAACCCCCATGGTATTAGAAAAATCTTTATTTTGGGCACAAAAAAAAAACAAAACAAAGAACCTCATCCCTATAGTTTTGTTAAAGGAAACAAATGCATTGGCTCATCTCATTAATGTTCCTATTCAGTTTGTTGAGAATTATGAAGTTATGCTTTAGTAGTTTGGTTGTCTCTGCGCTGTATAGAAATATAGTGTTTGTCAGCCCATAAAAATCATTCTTTTTTTCCTGATAGTCAAAGGTGTTGATTTCTCATCTCATCCATTGTTTCATGACTGGTAGGCATTGTGAGAAAAATGTTACTGACTGAATGAAGTTTTACTAGTGAGCTCATAGGCCTCTCTCTTGGCAGTGGCCATAACTAATTATTGGATGTTTGTGTTCATATGTCATGCTTAAGTTTTACTGCAGCTCACCCCTGAATGAGGGAACTTTCTTAAGCATGTGTAACAGTGTCCACCTAACGGACATTGCAATATCTGACACACAGAAATGGAATAATTGGGTTGTTCAAGAAATTTTTTTTTTTTTTTTATCTTAGGCCATGTACATGTTTTGTATGATTTAAAGTGATCTGTTTTGTACGATAATGTTTGATTGGTATTTTATGTTGCAGATGGAATACACATGTAGTTGACGGCCATGACATTGAAGCCCTGTGCAAAGCACTATGGGATGCCAGCGTGGTGAAAGGCAAACCGACTGCTATCTTGGCAAAAACCTTTAAAGGTCAAGGAATTCCAGGTGAATAGCACTTAGATATTATTCTCATTTATGTACTATAGCATTCTCTAGGAGAATATTTTACAATCGGCAGACGAGGCATATGCTTTTTTGATGGATGGAAGGAAGATCAAGTTGACTAAAAATTTTTGTAAATAAATTATTTGAAATTTATACAAAATGTTATGTTATGATTTACATCAATAGATATATTACTTTTCATCTGGGTATTTGGGAGTAGCATTCCTCTGCAAAATCCAATCTGTGAAAGATGCATCCTATAAATATAATAGAGGTCAATGACTTGTGCATCTTATTGGGAAAAAAAATACACTAAACTCTTCCTGAGGGTAAATGTTTGATGAAAAAAAAATTACTAAAACCTTATCATATTTTATAAATTGTTTGGTTTAAATTTAGGAATTGCTGATGCTGAGAACTGGCATGGCAAGCCTTTGGGTGGCAAGAGTGATGAAGCTCTCAAGGCCATCAAAGAGAACATTGTAAATGCTGGCTCTCACAACATTATCCCCAAACAGCCTACTCTCAACTTGAAACCTGTGAACACCTCAGCACAATTGTCACAGCCCCCAAGCTACAAGCTAGGAGATACTGTGAGTTGAATTTTTTTTTTTTTTTTTTTTGGTCATGAACTAAAAGTGGCATATTTCTCATGAAAAAAGTAGATTATTTGAAGAGGCCTCATCTCTGCATCATCTTAAAAGTAACAGAAACAATCCATTAGGATTGGTGTCATTTGAGGGAAATATGATCTGTCTCAGAAAAATAAAGTTTTGAAGCAAAGATAAATTTTAAAGTGGCATAGTTGTTAATTTGTCAGAAAGTTGAGCATAATATATATTTATTCTTTTTCTAACAGTCACTTGTTTTTTGACTGAACAGTGTTATTGCATCTAATTCTTAATTGTTACTTATACTTATCATGTATGAGGGAAAAAACATGATTTGATGAGCTTGTCTGCTGATCTCAGATCATTTATGAAGATTCAAACAATAGGTTTGTTTTGTAAGAAGTTCCTTTTTAGATTAATCAGTCGTGGAAAAAATCTTTAGTTTATAATAATGCATTTATGGCCTGTGTGATGTTACTTGAATAGCTTTCTGAAACTGCTCTTCATATATTGTGAAAACAGGTAGCGACACGTCTGGCATATGGAACTGCATTGGTGAAGCTCGGCAAAGCAAATGACAGGGTTATTGCTTTGGATGGTGACACTAAGAATTCCACCTTCGCTCTGAAATTTAAGGTTTGATTTTATTTTGACTATTTTTAATTTTTACATTTTCTTGTATTAGGATAACTGCCATAGATATATTGGAATCAGTCTGGATAGAGTCTGTCAGTTCTGAGGCAGTAAGAAGAGGAAATTGGCAACAACTCTGCGATGGAGTTGGTCAAATAATTCTTTGGGGAAGTAGTCTTCTTGTGGAATTTAGTATATGTCACCTAGAATTAAGCAGTGCCAATAGGATTTTGTACTGTTAAAAAAATGGCAAAAAGTTGCATAAATGATTCACAGATGGTTAGGGTTAAATACTTCCTTGCTACTCCTAATATGAGATAAGTCCAAAAACTGGTCTCTCATGTGCTGGAAAACGTATGTGGTACTATCACGGTCAGCTCACTACCAGCTCTTCTCACACATTTGATCCGATGCTTCAGTCACTGACTAGATGCTGCACCTAGTATGTAGAGTCTTATGATAGATGCCACAAGCTTGTAACAGGCATATGATGTTGTTTTGTGTAACATTGAATCATAATTGCTATTGATTACCTGTGAAAGTAAAGGATGGATGCTTGTGCATAGTAGGTAGGAGTAAATGTGTATAGGGCATGGGATTGTTATTGACTGTATTTTTATTTTATGACTCAGGACTACAGATTGGAGGAGTAGTGACGGAGTTAATAAAACATACTGAGACAGGATTGTCGCACAGTTTAGAAGAAACCTCCAGCGTCACATATTTGCACCTATCTGAGATTGGCATAATATAATCAACAGCTATAACCTTTAGCTGTCTTGAAAGGACTGATAGAGATCTTTAATTAGATGGAGGAATTCACGGGTCAGGTGCATATAAAACACTTAATAGCCTTTATTTGAAATGGAAAATAGAAGAGAAGAAACATATTATTTTTGAAGCAGTAATATATATATATACATATACATACATACATATATTTCTTTTTTTTTTTTTCCCTACTTTTCAGGATGCCTTCCCTGATCGTTTCATTGAGTGCTACATTGCTGAACAAAATCTGGTAGGAGTGGGCATTGGCTGTGGCACTCGGGACCGCACTATCCCCTTCGTCAGCACTTTTGCTGCCTTTTTTACAAGAGCATTTGACCAAATTCGTATGGGCGCAATCTCACAGACCAATGTCAATTTTGTTGGATCACATGCTGGTGTTTCCATTGGTAAGCAGGCATTGAATATCAGTGTTTCCAGCCTTCTGTCCTGTGGCAGGAATATGCTAAATTTTATAATGCTAAACTTTTTTTTCAGTGGTCTTTAGTATTTTGAGAGTGAAGGGAATGTCCAGTACTCCACAGTCAGAGGTAATAAAAAAAAAAAAACCACAACATTTTCATGCCTGATATGTTTGCTCTCTTCTGCTTTATGATTTTATTGACCTCTGTGACATAAGGGGACCTTGCAATCTCATTTGCCGCCCTTCTCCATCCCATCTAGGTATTCTCCATCAGTATCATTAGTTTCATTAAGCCATTAGAGAGAGTTAAAAAATTCTTAAAACTTAACTTTCTCTCAAACCCAACCCTTTGTTTTTTATGAACTTGAGAAAGAAAGGTTAATCTTTGAACTAAATTGTATCAGTCAAGATCAACTTTTTTTTCCAGTTCCACCTCTTAGATTACATTTTGATTCTGGTACCAAATCTTGTATCAATATAAATAAATTGAGAACTCAGGCTTTGTCAAAATCACTGGAATTGGGGCTGTGTGAAAAACAGTCAAGATTCGTTAACCATAGTTGAGAATTGTTTGAAATTTTTTGTGTGACAAATGTTTATTCTACATCAAGTATCATTTACTTCATTTGCACTACTAAATACTCCTTCCTGTGCCAACATGGTGGTATAGTCAAACAAGAAGGTGTGGAGAAACTGTTTTTATGTATATAAATGAGAATGCCGGAACTCCATTTATATTTTCAAGACGTATATGAAATGAAAGGCTCAGTCTTTTGAATTTGATGTTTCACTTTCCTTTCATACTGCAGATCAATTTTAATATCATGGTAAATGTAACAGGTAAAGATAATCAAGACATGAAGTGTAAACTCTTCTTCACAGGTGAGGATGGACCTTCTCAGATGGCTTTAGAAGATCTGGGCATGTTTAGATCCATTCCTGGATCCACTGTCTTCTATCCTAGCGATGCTGTATCTACTGAAAGAGCAGTTGAACTGGCAGCTAACACAAAGGGAGTTTGCTTCATCAGAACTAGCAGACCAAATGTCCCTGTCATCTACTCAAATGAGGAACCTTTTGCTCCGGGTAAAGCCAAGGCAAGTATGAATAAATGCATGAGACCTGCTTAATGATAGTTGTTTCCTCAATTGACAAGTGTTGTATATCTGCTGCATGCAAATGGCAAGATTAGTTCATGGTGTTCATCATTTGGTTCTAACCCTGCATCCCTTGTTTTTTCACAAGGCTATTATAAGACATCAGTTACAAAATTTTCACTTGTCATGTGTGCAACATCCAGGCACATTGGGAAAATTCTGTTGTTTAGAAAGCCTACAGATGCACTGGTTTCAGCTTTGTATGAAAATGTACATACAACACTAGTCAACTGATGTGACGAAGTGCCAAGGGACGAGTCTAATCAAGAACATGTCCATTCCACTTTGTATTATAAGAACTGCTTTTGGAAAGCAGAATATTCAGTGGCAAAGATAAATGCGTTTTATTACCACATAAGTCTAAACATGATTACCTTTGAACATTAACATCTTGGCTTGAAACAGTTGGAACTAAATGTCTCGTGGCCAGTCGAAATGAGACGTAAGTCGCTGGGCTAGAACCGAGAAATCGGGCTTTGAATGTGATGAGGGAGGTCAGACATCGAAATTCTTTTTATTGCAGAAATCAAAAGTGCATTCATTTCTGAACAAGACAGTGTCAGTCCTACCCTCGATTTATAAATATTTCTTCATTAAAAACGGGTCTTTGTTAGGTAGGTATGGTGTAGATTTATGCGTTTGATCGTTCATTTGAACTCGATTTTCTCGGAATTTCGGTCATTGCTGGGGGGGTCCCTCCTTGTGTCTTTAAACTGCAATATCTCTGGCCAGAATAAAGCTAGCTCAAAAAAATCGACATATGTCTGGTTTTGACTGGCTGCGAAACGAATAATTTTTTTTTCATCACAGTAAAAGTGTGCCCATGTTCAATCTCACTGATATATATCAGTAACATTATATACATAAAAAATTTGACATCTAACCCATATCATCAGGTTGAGTGACAAATATCAAACAGTCTTGAAATAAATTATCTACAAATTTTAGGATTTCACCTCAAGAGCTGAATGACATGAAGTGATAGTATCTTATCATTTCATCCACATTCGCCTCGTCCTTGTTTACGTGACCAACTGGATTACCTTGTATCTTGTGGCTCCACAGATTGTGAAGCAAAGTGCCAAAGACCAGGTGACTGTGATTGGAGCTTGTGTGACCCTGGTAGAAGCCATGAAAGCTGCGGATATCCTGGCACAGGGTGGCATCAATATCCGAGTGATTGATCCTTTCACTATCAAACCCATTGATGCAGCCACCATTGTCCAAAGTGCTCAGCAGACAGGAGGCAGAATTATCACTGTGGAGGATCACTATGCTGAAGGTATTTGTTTTTCTTTCTTCTTCTATTGTGTTGCTCTTTACGCTCAAAGAAAATTAGGGAAAAATATATAAAATTACGGTCTGCAGTTGAAGAGTTCAGTTTTTCTCAGGGATCTTGCTGCTTCAGTCAGAGAAATATGATGTTTCCTATAATTGATTTTTAAACACAAGCTTTTCTTTTTTTTTTTTTTTGAAACTCAGTTTCATATCTAGTGTTTGTGGATATATGTTAAAGTTTTGGGGTTTGTATGCTACATTTTTTTTTCTTTCAACATTTATTCATAGCATGCTAAATGACTGCAGTTAGTTCTTTTTTGTTATTATTTTCATTATTCTGTAAGTGATCTTTCTTGCGCCAGTTTAACTTAAACTATCCCTGTTATAGTTCCCAGCCAAAACGATCCAAATTATGAGCTTATGTGTAATAACTAATTTCTCTAATGTCCCATAGGTGGCATTGGTGAGGCTGTTGCAGCTGCTGTCAGTGGTTATCCCAATATCATTGTCAAGCGCCTGTTTGTTCCTGAGATACCCCGCAGTGGGAAGAGTGCTGAGCTGATGGAGAAATATGGCATCAGTGCAAACTGCATTGTGAAAGCAGTGCAGAGTATGCTCTCTGCATAATCTCCTGAATTTTTGTTAATGCCCCTAAGAACCATCCCATCCTGGAATATTTTGAACAGATGCGGAAAGTTGTCCAATTCCTTCAACAAAATTCATCCAGGTTTATTTGGCAATGTTATGTAGAAAATCAAACTGTTAAGTTATAAAATATTGAGGATCTATTGTGAACAAGTTATACCTTGAAAATTGTTTCTTTAGCGAAGAGTTTTGAATCTTATTCTACATCTGTTGAATATACATCTTGTTACATTGCTAGAATTTTTTTTGTTACCATCTGTATTCATCGTTCTATTTATGAAATGACCGGCAACCAGGAGATTGCACCAGTTGTCTGATTATACAGTTAAAAATATAAACTTCTTGTTCTGTACTTTAGAAAATTAGTTTGCTTTCTGAATATCTATGTTGTGGAAATTATAGTCCATGCCTGCCGTAATCCCTGATCTGTGGTGAGAAGCATTTATTGTATTTAATATCACCTTCAAAAAATGAAATGAATCATGTGAAATCTGAATTATGGAAATGATTTCAATCATTTTTCTGGGATATACATCATTATAAAATTCTACTAGATATTGATTGATATACTTTTGCATGATGAGATAAAGATGTTCAAACTTCCTGTTTCAGTAAGAGTAAAAATTTAATGTATCAGATTCAGATTAACTCTCAAAGTGTAAGTTGCATGTACCTTTTTTTCACAGATAATAGTAGCTTGCATATGATAGAATTTAATATGTTCTCATGTTTAATATAATGCTGTATTTGGTTTTCTTAAAAAGATTTATGACTCAGAGCATGGGTTTTTTCTTGTGTAGACCAGATATTTCTGTGAAGATTGTATGTATTGAGTATGAGTTCTGAATTTGAGAATCTAGTTTTATATCTGTTTCATCCCTTCGTCCAAGGTACATACTTTTTATATATCAAGTGGTATAATTATATATGTAGTAAGTTATTTTAAAAACTCTTTTCAAGATAGAAGAGATGAAGGCATAGGCAGATAACAAAGTGTTGTCTTATTTGCCTGAGCTTAGGCTTTGCAATGGACATGTTTTACTGTAAACAGCAGCAGATTGGAAAGTGGACTTTTTTGCCATTTTGTTGACCAATACAGTGTTGAAAATGGAAATTTGTGAGTTTTTGAGTGATTTGTTTCATTACTGAATTTTATGGTGGCAGTTGCATTATTTGTTTTTTGTTTTGTAGTTTCTTCTTTTTTTTTTTTTCTCTCGATGATAAGATTTTGTTCATTTCTGTTTTAACTCATATGTTTCTTGCTTCCCAATCTTGTCTCATTTTGTCTTTATGTAAGTTGATCCCTGTCTTGTCTTTCTCTTCCATCAAATTCTTGTTACCTTCACCAATTTTGTATTTTACAATTACACCTGAAAATTATTCATCCAAGTACAAGATAATATGGATATTCTCTTTGTGAAATAGTGCAGAAGAATCTTCAGTTTATTCTCCATCTCTGTTTAGAATACATACACATAATTAAGAAGGGATAACACTATGAATGATATGAAAAGCTAGAGGAAGAAAAGACAATTGACTTTGTCAGTAAAGATGTTGAATG
Organism: Peronia peronii; assembly: GCA_039654565.1. Classification (NCBI taxonomy): domain Eukaryota; kingdom Metazoa; phylum Mollusca; class Gastropoda; order Systellommatophora; family Onchidiidae; genus Peronia; species Peronia peronii. The sequence goes on from JBCEWB010826279.1 coordinate 12,097, forward strand.
CATGATATGCTTGGTGATTTACACCGAAGTTGGAAGTGTTGCATGTCTAGTATTCCAAGCCTTGACTGTGGCTGGAAAGGTACTCCCAATGTTCTGGGTTCCTAATAAAAAGCAGTATGTTCTATTAACTTAGCAGTTTTTCCTGCTTGCAAATGTGGATAAGCTGGTGCAAAATCTAGTTTGATAAAAATATTCAAGAAACAAATTACCCAGACAAAACTAGACTGTATTCTTATATGAATTCACACATGGGTTATACTGGTTCTAATTATATCTCACTTCATACATCTCCAGTTACTGTGGTACAGTGCATAAGGTAAAAAGCTTTTGTAACACATGGGAATAGCAGTCAGATCAGATCAGATAGTTTGAACAATGAGGTATATAGTATAGCCCACCCCATGTGGCAATGACGGGATAGAACTTCGTATTCATAGTATACGCTTAGCTATAGCAACAGCTTGCATTTTATTTCTCTATCCATTTGGGACAATCTGGGTATGTAGATGCTGTATGGTACATTAACTGCTGGCTTATCATTGTAGTCTACTGGCTGACTCTTTGAACCTCAAGATAAGTAGTGAAAGATGAAAAAGAATGTGAAAAACTTAACATCTGCCATCTGTGGATTTAGGCAAGTTGGTTTTGAAAACTCATTTTACAAAACATCATTTCCAAAAAACTGGTGGTCTAAAGAACTACTGTCGGTCTGCCAGTAAATAGATATTTCATTATGAGACTAGGCTAGGATAGCTGATGATGGTTAACTGCCAACTTCTAATAATCTGCTGGATGAATCAGTTCAAGATGTAAGAAAAATCACAAGAAGAATATAGAATATAAACAGCAGTTTGAGGAATAACTGGATACCAATTATCCATTTGGACAGAGCAGCCCAAAATACAGATAGACTCATTCTATGAAATGAAACTTTAAAAATCGGTGGATTTGCAGACAGTAGTTTTTTAAAAAAAATCTTATCTTATCCAGAAGCATGATAGTGTAGATATTTTAAGATAAAATAACGTTCTATTCTCCACTAATGTTCATGGTCATTACATAAAATTACTAAAGCCTTTAAATGGTTAGATATTCAGAGTGAATGAAGCTAGAAAAATATAACAATGACAGACATTCTAATAGCAAACACCAGACTGATTAGCTAAATTATTTTAATGCTTTTCTTTGTATTACATACAAAAATACTTTTCTACATTTGTCTTAAAATATGATTTACAGGAAGTGTAACAGAATGAGATACATTTCATAAACATCAAAGAAAAAACTGACCCACCTCTGAGGTTCAGCCATTTCACTAAGACAGTAGGAATAATTTTATGAGTTACAGAGTTTACAAAGTGGGCTGGGCTATGGGCTATGCTGAGAATACACAATAATACATTTACTCTTTGCAACATACTTCACCTTTCTTCCACAACAGCTTCAAGACAGAGATTGAAAAGGGAAGAAAGCAATAAAAAAATATATAAAAATTGTTAAACAAAAGTTCACAAATGATAGAATTTTAAGTACAGAACTACAATAACCAGGGAACATACATTGGTGGGTCCTTAACTGTAATAGCAAGGCATAGAAGTAATGTGTTGTGAAATGATGAAATATCACAGATAAAGATGGGGAATTCTCCCCTATGACTTGTGCCAAAATTTATTGACGAATCTAATAGCATATGCATTCTGACTTTCAATCTGCAGTTCACATCACACAATGTCTGATAAAGATTTAAAAAAAAAACAAAGAAGAAGAAGAAAAATCTTCTGACAAAAATAAGCAAGATCTCATCCATTTTTTGAGATTGGTATCTTGTTTATACTTTAGATAGAAAACTTCTATAAGACTGTTACCAGATGCAGTAGTATAAAGAAATTTAAAAATTGTCTGTTGAGATACACACACATATACTATCATCTTAAAATTTAGAATAACACCTGTTTGCAGCCATACTTAAATGTTAAAAACGTACAACTAGAAATGCACACATTCACTTATTTTCCATTCATATGAATACAGTGTATCAAAAATTAACAACGCAACCTTCCTACTATAAAGGAAAAT
>JBCEWB010826279.1:22029-33549 GCA_039654565.1 Peronia peronii
AAATTATTCAGTTACCTAATTTTTCCATGAGTCTTTTTGAGTTTGGCTTTCAGTTCCTCTGAATCATCTTCAGCAGCCTCAAGATCAGCAGATTCATCAGCCTTCAGGACGGCTGTTAGAGGTGAGAACAATGATCTGCATGACCCTTAATGAGCAGGACTAAAATGGTGTATATAAAACAGCAGTGATAACCAATTACCAGCTTTAAGAAAGACCAATAGAATGTGGGCATTTACAGCTTTTACTCACACTTCTTAGATTCAGAATGAATTTTCATTTCGTCATTGAACCCATTCTGACTCTGACAGTATATGATGGACAGCTATGCTGAATAACTGTTACAATGGATGCATGTGGATACCTGGTAGAGATATTGCATGCAGCATTATTTTAATTCAGCACAAACAATTTCATCAATGTAAAATAAGTGCGGAGGCCTCTAAAGTGGAATATGCTCTATATAAAGATGACTTATAATTATGTGTATCACTGCCTAAGACCGATATATATATATGACTCAGAACTGAGGCAAATGTGAACTGAATCACATACAAATTCAACCCTTCTGTCACATTAACAATTTCCTATTTCATTAGCGTATTTGAATATGTTGTAAAAGGACAGTCATACTTGTGAGTGACACAACTGAGCCAACCTTACCTCCAGCACTCTTGCTCCTCTTGGCCTGAAAGGCAAAAAGAGTACATGCTACAGATAATGTTTAAAAAAATGTCCTTGCTGGATTTTATATTTGATCTGTCTGCACCAAATTCTGGCTAAATTCACCAACTGGTGGACTTAATTATTATGGATGATAAATAACAGATGCCCAGTTACTTGTTCATTCTTTAAAATGTTTACACTTTTGTCAATTAGTTCAAGTTTCACACATACATATTATGTATTACATGAGGGGCCGACTGCTTAAGTACAAAAAAGTGTTAAGAATGAATTTTGTAAAACAGAAAGAAAATCAACATTCTAAGACATAATTAAGTTTTTTATTTGCAAATAATGGAAATCCACAAGTAACTGCAGATCTAATCTCCCAGAAAAGTAAGAAAAAAAAAAAAACAAAAACAAAAACAAACAACATTAACTTCTACATTTAACACTGTGAACAGACAATTTAAGACAGATTACTTTACAGCTACCTGTTTCATTCTTAAAGAGTTGTGCATTTCTTTTGGTTCTATACAACTGGTCCTGAAATTAATCTATAACAGTGGCAGGAGATGTTCAACTTTGAGATTTTACCCTAGTCTTTTTCTTTTCTGCTACTTTCAGATCTTTCTCCTGTCTGGCGTTGTTGTTGACGTTAAAGTTGACTTCAGCTGGCATAGGCTGTGCTTTCCATGGCTGGAACTGCCTGGCATACTCTGATACTCTGGACACTCCATCAATCTTGTAGGGACCAAGGTCTGCGTTACTCCTGTAGACAATCTGTATCAACAAGACTTTACATTAGGGATGATTTTATACATCAAAAGATGAAAGAAAAATCATAAAATATCAGCATGTGAGGTTAAATTTGCCCTTTAAATACTCAATTCCATCTTTAAATCTTTCTTTTACTCATCATATACAAAGTGAACATGAATATATCAAGACAATCACTGGTGAAATAATATACTCTAAAATAATATCAATAAGTAAGATAACACTATTCAATCATATTCAGATTCTTTAACAAGAAATAAAATATGAAATTTTAAATTTACAATTGAACATGCTAATAAATACAGTCAGGTACAGAAAACCCGAACATGCTAATCTTGAATTAACAGAGATGTCAAACGCCATTATTGGCCCATTTTAAATTCCCATGTTTTCTTTGTACTATTCATGAGCATTTCTCAAACTCTCAGTATGGATTTCCCAAATGAATTAATCATCTACTGGATCTCAAAGCAGCAGAATGTCTGATTAGGCTCATTTTTTGTCTGGCCTTGCTCACCCTGGTTGTTCGAGATAGGGGAAAAGTGTGCGGAGTGGTATGGGTAGGCAATGTTATAGTGTAGGCCTAAATTTGAGCCTCACTGCCCGGGAGGAGGTGATATGGTAACTGAGTGGGGTGGTGGATTAGGCCACACACGCTGTCTGTATTGTAAACAATAACTATAGCCTGCATGACTTGATGGATGCATAGCAATGCGATGGATAACATGATGTCTGAAAGACAATGGATGATGTCATGTCGATGTACTGAGGGGAACTAATTCTGGAATATTGTTAAGATCATACCACATTAGTCTCGTTATGATTATGTCTCATTAGCAATCTTTTTAGTCCTTTGTAAAAAAGGCTGTCACGAAATCTTTAACATATTTGTTGATCTCTGAGAAATTTAACTTTTCCATGCTTTGATTGTGCACATGTATGGCCAACTTCTTAAACAAAATCTTTACATGTCTTTCCTTTCCTGCTGTACAATGACAGAAATAATGTGAACATTACTAGAATGTAACTGTAAGTTGCATGCAAATAACAGAAATGAGGTACCTCCTCAGCTGCCAGTAGGGGAGAAGCTTTGATGCCATCCTTCCACTGAAACTGTTTCTGGTATTCTGACATCTTTTTGGCCGGCCTGGGAGGGGCAATCCCTGCTTTGTACTTCAAGGCAAACTCCGCCTGAGTAGTAACAAAAATGAAACAAATATGATTAATGGACCAGAATCATGCAAAAATGGAACCGCGACAAACACTTGAAGATTGCTGTGAGTATGACAGAGGTCACTTATTGTTTTCTCATAGCTCAGACTTGTAATAGTCTTCCACAACCTTTTCACAAATAGATGAGTACAAATAATAAAAACAACAACAACAACAACAACAACAAAAATCCCCCCAAAAAACAAAAGGGAATAACACAATGTTACTGATCAAAATAAGAACTCAATAACCAACAGGGCTGCTAACCCCTCACAAAACTTCACAGTGAAAAGAAAATGGAAAATCAGTAGTCTGAGACATAAATTATTCATGAGTCTATGATCTCCAGTGGAACTATATATGGTGTTGGGCACAAATGGGCTAACTAAACATTTTTCAAACTTTGATTTTTGACTATGTTGTAGAGGAGGGGGGTCTATAAATTGCACATTTCGTACTCTTCATGTCATTCTCATCAGTTTTGCCATATGTGCAGTTGAAGTTGCCTTGATAGTTTAGTAACACAGTTTTTTTGTTTCTCCTGTAAAATATATTTCCTTGGACACTATCAATATACAAAATGTGTATTTTATATATAAAAGTATGTAAGGTATATTTTTATCAATAAGTATTGAATGCAGACCTCCCTGCACATTTGACAATCTTCGTTGATGGTGAAATGAAAGGGCATTCAAATCATGAAGTTGCAAATTTAGTATGGATACCAAGCATAAACATGATAATGATCAATTTTTTTCCTTTTAATACAAATCATGAAAAATTTGTAATATTTGCATTATAAACGTGATGTCTTTATTAATCCCCAAAACTCATGAGTACAATAAATTTGTGGAAGCTGGCAGCCCTGAAACAATGAGTCAAAATATCATCTCATATCAGAGGTTCTCACTATCTTTGTTTCTTCTTTTTTGCTGAAACTTGACAAGTTTAAATTTTTGCCAGTATATCATTTCCCAAAAGCGGTCATGTTGTTACTGATCTTTTGACAATTTCAGCATAGAACAGTGATGATGAAATGTCATATAAGTTCAGTTTTTTTGAAATGCAAAACTTCTGCATCAGAATATTTATAATTACTTTCAATTTCACATTAGTTCATAAAAAAATTGAAATTTAACCTCAGTCTGCCTTCGCACACTGAACAAAATGAGCTAACGGATTAACCTTTTTGAGATGACACAGTGTGGATTTATGCTATAAAATCTGATTGGCTACGCAAACTTTTTCAATGGAAGTCTTGACTATGAACATAACTGAAGTTTGGCGGTTCTCAACCACACATTTTATCTCTCTGTAATAGCAAAATAGCCATGACATAACATATAAAATAATGCAGTTTATATTATTTCTCTTTTCAATTTAATATTCCTATTTTTTAAAATTAATTTCGTAACTGATTTAGCCCTACTGATGGAAATACAACTGTCTTATTCTATTAGAAGAAAAGCTGGAATTGGGATATCTGTTATTAACAGAACAAACCATGCCAGATGCAGTTTAGTCAAAGTTGAGCAGATGTGCTGTTAAAACTCAAACACAAACAAACAATTGACAGAACAAACAAAGTCAAAACAAATCACACAAAATTACAAGTTCAACTCACAGGGGCCTCAGGAGCTGACATGGCCACTCCTTTCTTCATATTTGTTTGCACAAATTCATTCATGTTAGAGACCACTTGTTTCTTCTCTCTGTTCTGGAGCTTCTGGGACAGCTGTTCTTGGGATTTGCTTTCTTTAGGTGGGGCTGAGGGCTTCTCTTCAAGTACATCTTTCAAATCCTTATCCTTAAGAGCTTCCTGTCATTTTAGAAGTAAATAAATATTATTATACATTTAAATTACTATTTCATTCGAATAACTTCTGTCCCCATTCTGAAAATGTGCAGAATAATTATCACCATATTGCTTAAATTGAGTAGATGACTGCAGTTTCTCACCAATGGACTGACTTTGTTTGAATGAAGCAGACAGAAAATCATTTATCAGATATCCTTTCATCTGGCCAAATGACCATTTCTTTGCTAGCCGCAAATTAAGCAAATTTAATCTCAATAACTATCACAACAAATAAGTCTTAAAGTCCACTGCATTTTGAGATATATGTATATTTTTTATAGGCTGCAAATAGTTTGTGGAAGAATAACAGCTTAACACAAATACATTTTTCAACTGTGATGATAATGATGATATGGATAAAATTTGCCATATACACTACATGCACGTTGATATTGTGTCATTAAATATGTAGTTATTGATGACAAACTTATGTACTTTGTAAAGCAATTAACTTAAATTCCACGTTATTCTTTGCCCGTAGGATCTGCTTTAAGTGTTATTAATATCTTGTTATTGATGACAGTGTTAAATTCTATTAACAATACTAAACCTTCTTTCCATGATGTCCTTACTTAATATCTTGTTACTGATGATAGAGTTATATTCTGTTAAAAACACTGAACCTTTAGTTCCACATTATCCTTATGGCCCCGCGGTGCTGGTGGAGGTGAGACAGGAGAGATGTTGGTTGTGGCTGACTGTCGGGGAGGAGATCTGCTGATGGGAGGATGTCTCTCTTTGATCAAAGGTTTCTGAGAAAGACGAAAACTTTCATCAAATTATGGTATAAAGAAATCACATAAATGTATACAATGATCCCACGAACCAAATAATTAGTTTTCATTTGAACTGAAAGAAATTTGAAATGGAAAATAATCTTCAAAGATGTTATTAGAGAAAAACACAGGGGAAGGCTGAAAAAACAAAAACTGGAGTGGTAATTTCTCATGGAAATGGTTTATTTACATTTACTTATTGTTCCTGGAACAAAAACACTCACTATGGTATAGGCTAGATTACCCTGTTATGTATTTGGATAAAAACTGAAAAGCTGGAGCTTTTCGTTTGTTTGTTTGTTTTTTCTAGCCAAACATATTGACTTATTTTTGTTGAATCATCACAAATTCAGACTTATTTTCGCCAGTATCATATCTTCATCACAAAGAGCAGATTAAATGTAGAGCAGGACATACTTCAGTTTCTCTTATTTGGAAACTTATAAGCTACAAATAAATGTGACCTACAATTCTTTTCTGCATCTTTAGCTGTTTGCTTGGTGGGGAAGCATCATCAAAGTTTTCCTTGTTTTTGTAGATCTCTAAGCCAGATTTCTTCGGCTGGTATCTCACATTGGAGGCAAATTTTTCCTGCTGGCCTAAAAATAGTTCTCTAATTAGATCTCATGATAAAACTCATAACATTGGCTTGTTGCTGATTTTATAATATCATCGTTACCCATCAGTTACTAAATAATTTCCATCTTTTTCATTCAAAAAAAAAAAAAATCATACATTTTTTGAGAGGGGTCAAAATACTCAGATCCTGAGAAAGTTGTCATAAATTATGCAAAGTAATTAAGATGTCGGGCCATGTAGATAAGGAAATATGTCTTCAGCTTTTGTTGAAAACAAACTGACGAGAAATTCTTTCTATAGTTTCAAAAGCCCTCAGTAGTCAATTACAAATACAATGATGTGGTAATAAGATTGTTCCCAACAAGTATTTTCAATACTCTACAATATTGCTACTTGAAAACAATCCCTCATAATTTTTTATCCAGTAAACTGAGCACATTCCAACTCTAAGCGCACATTAATTTTTTACCTTCACAACCAAACCAATTTTATGAAAGTCATAATGCGGTAAATCAACATGCAAATATGCTGCCTTACTGGTGAAAATGACACTGTATTACAAGGAAATCAATTTAATGAGGCAACAGAATTCGTGAACCAAATGTCACTCTGACATTCACCTAACAAGGCATATTCTGGAGCTTTTGAAGGCACTTCAAAGTAGTCAGTGGAAAGAGATGTTGGTGGACCCCCCAGTCTCTTCTTGTGCTGTAGTGGAGGTTCTTGTGCCACGGCTGAAAGTGAATTTCGACATCTGATTCAATGTTTAGGCCAGCAACATATGTGCATATGAAAAATTTAACAATAAAGTAGTGAATTAACTTAATGTTTTCCGTGTGAAAAATCTGACAAACAACAGTTCTTGATGTCTTAACATTACTGCTAAACAGAAAAAGGAAAGAAAAGCAGCACACTGATTCTTTAAAGCTGACAAATTTGTAATGAAGCTCTTTGACCAAAAATAGTGATTGAATACCATCCCATTACATGACAATAAAAATGCAAGTCAAATATCCCAAAAAAACAGACTGTACTATTTAATGTATCTTGGCTTTGACAGTTTATATAATAATGTCACTACTCAACAGCAACCATCTTGAATAAGAAGTACAAATGTCAAAGTATTACAGACAAAATGTTAATAAATGTTAGTGTTAAGTTAGAAATACTTTCAAGATAAGTATGAGTTTAAAAAAATGCATGTTAACAATCTACATTGTAAATTTGTAATATTTATGGTAAAAAAAAAAAAAAGGTAAAAAAACCTCAAGTTTATATTTAATCATGACTATACACCAAAATTGTCATCTATTATTCCATTCATAATTGAACTACTGAGTAATAAATCTCCAGAAGCAGAACAATGAGAATTATAATTCTCATCATTCTCTCAGTTTCAGAATTTTTACTCCCGTGCCTCGTCACTTTTATTAACTTATCTTTGTTAAAACTTATTCTCATGCATGCATGTTAAGCCCAGCATACAGCACAAAAGTCTAAAATGCTATTCACTCTATTGAAACAGTGACAATCCAGCCAACAACTCAAAAACTACCAAAACATTTATACAATCAGTGTTTTTTTGGAATTGAAACTAAACTTTTGCTCCAGACCCTGTCTTGGGTAATCATTTTCCTACTGTAATAAAAACCTTTTGTTTTTGGTGTATGAATGTTGCCTACATATATACAAACATGCTTGAAGTTATATGCACAAGTTTCAATTTTTAACAAAAACGCGAAGCTGTTCACTGAATCGTTGCAACTCACTTTCAATGAAATGAATGTTACTCACTTAAAACGATGTCTATTGCTGATGCAAACTTCAGAATAACCAGGAAGACAACCCAGATGCTATTTGACAAAAGCAATGACTCTAGTTGTCTTGCATTTTGAAAGAAAGGTCTATAGTAAACGTAAACATCTGAGTGACTACTATTACTTCTTTCTTTACTCATTTACTGGAGTAAAGGCTGTCGAAGGTGAAGAGGTCTAGTAATACAACTACCATGTGCTTTATATATTTAATATACTAAACCTAAAAAGTGTCAGAGAATAGGACGGCTTGTGAAGGCAAATTTATGTGTGCAAATGTGATCTATTTTATTGCACAGTAAGCCTGTGAAGACATTGGAGTAGACATATGCATTACGTGTATGTAAATATAAATGTGCACATTTGAACAAAAATTGGAAAAGGTAGAATATTAACAACTGGAAGCAGAAATGAACATAAAGTGCACAGAGAAATGATTGTGAAATGTTACCCTGCTTATCAGATTCTATGCCTGCACCAGGTCCCATGACAGCATCTCTAGCCTGGACAGGACCAAAACTCTGTTTATATTCAGAGTTACTCTGTAATATTTAAACAATTCATGGTGAAACTGGTCAAACTTGTGACAACAATCGTACTCGACGTGTAGTCCAACTAATTTGTAGCCAAATATGCCTGATGAACGATCATGGGGAGCACTGTTCTCGAAATCTCTTCATATTCAAGCAAATCTAAGCATATATCACATGTAAATCACTCAACTGGATCTGAAACAGAGTCTCTAAAGAACATGACTAAATGATGATCTGTCATCAGTACACAAGATGAAAAGCAGTGACACAGGCTCATAAAATTATTCTGGTATCATTTTATTTTGAAGTTCGTCAGTCTTTGATCCTGTCAGAGCTTGCTAATAAATGAAAGCTGTGATCACACCTATAAGCCAGAAAACAAGACGAAAAAAGATGTATGTGATTCCACATCCACAATATTATAGAAATTTAAAATCGTTGCTAGTCCAAGTGTTTGTTACATATGCCTCACAAGATGTAAATACTGAGCATGTTGTAGTGATATTACAGGTAATAATCTTATTTTCAGTTACATATCAGCATGTGTGGTATTAAGGAGGAAAAAGATATCTGACATAAAATGTATGTTGATGACAAAATCATAAATGATGACTAAATATGGAAGGGTTGGGTTGAGATGCATGGCTAAGTAATGATTGGGATAATGATATGAAAGAGAGGATAAAGAGTATGCGCACATAAATTGTCTTAAATTGTCTGTTTCATTCCCAAGTCCTGTTTGCTTGCCAGAGATGAACTAATTACATAAATTGTTTAAGATATGATAATAAACTAGTAAATATCTAACTTGTTAAAAAAAAAAAAAGAAAAGAAAAAGCACAGTTTGAGCCAAACCACTCAGACAAATCCATGTGCTGATATTAATTACTTCACCTTTCCAAAGGCACAATTTATTAAGAAATCAAAAGTTATATGTTATTGCTTTTTGGTCCCATATATCAGATCAGGGGCATGCAATTTCTTCTGATCAAGACAACTATAGTCCAGACAAAACTGCAATTCAGCTTTCATGAAATTAAGTATTAGAATTAGGAGGATGAGCAAATTTTGGACAATTTTTGTAATATCGGGTAAAAAGGACTAATACAAGCCAAGCAGTTTAAACATGCATCAAAGAGAGGATCAGACAGTACATATTCCACAACAAAGGATAACAAGTATTGTAGGCCTACTAATCTTATTTGCTAACTGTACATTAATTCCTGGCTCTTCTTTTTTTCATTCAGAATGAGAGCCAGGACTTGACAATGTGCACAAAAGAATTAAATGTGAGAAAAAAAAAGAAAAGATCATTTTTGACGAAGTCTTTATATATATGTCTCAACTCAATGTTTGCAAGGTAGTATGCATGTATTACTGTTGACAATACTTAAAGACTGATGCAATGATTTCTTGATTTTCACTCTTACAAATTGATCAGATGGAAATGGACAGGTGTTTTCGATCCTTCAAATGCAAGCAGTTTCTCTGTCTGATCCTCTCTTCCCTTTTATATAAAAGCTTGTCATGCAGTTATACAGTTTAGCCTTCATACAATATGTAGCAATACAATATCAAGCTAAGCACTTATTATTCACACACAGGCAAAGACTGAAGCCTGCCCAGCTGGATCCATTGCCTGTTCAGGAGCTGGATGAAAGCTTTTGCTTTTGAAAGAGTCAAGCCACTTATAATGGTCTTTGTACTCTGATGACCCCTGAAAGCATTTATTAAAATTAATCAACATATAATCTGAAAGGTGAGAGTATATTATACGCTCATATAAATAAGGTCAACAAAACAGACCTAAATTCAATCATCATTTATTTCCAAAACCACTGACTGGAACTCATAATCTAGTCTGTCAATCCCACTCAATTGCAAATTAATTGCTAATCATTTTGGATTTTTGTTCCTACATTGATGGTTGTTTCCGAATGAAAAACTACCCAATCCCCCTGTCCCCCCCTCTCCCAAAATACTACAAACTATCATTGTGACACGTATGAGTGGAAATATAATGGTCAAGAGTAGATGTACAGATAAATACTAGTCTAGATCTAAATGGCTTTCACGATCTCCGAGTTTTTTTTGTATCAGAAGTCTATTTAAGAAAAAAATTCACAAATTGTAAATCTAGAATCTAGACTAGATCTAGTTTACAATGTAAGCAAATTGATACATTTGCAAGACTTCTGTGAGACATTCTGCTGAAACTTTCCACAAATAAAATGATCCTTGTTTCCCTCTCAGAATATAAACTTAACTTTTATTTGACAATGGCACAGAGACTAGACTAAAAAAAAGAGCTTTACTAATCTAGACTCTAGCTATTGCAACCTGCTTCCGACTTGATGTGTCCGAACATGACTTTTTGAGTAAATCAATGCAAACTTGCATCTTGACAAACCGGTTTATGATTAACTTTGCCTTTTTTTCCAACTTGTGCATTTATGAGAGAGACAGGCTCACTTGTCTTATCTTTAAAACAGTGGAGGCAATAAACTGACCTTGAAATACACAGGCATTTTAAGACCCGTCAACAGTCTTCTGCCTGCTGCCTGTTTCGAAGATTGTGGATCCCGGAACTGAGAAATTGGCGTCTACCGCGACGCGCATGCGCTCTGGCACCAAAGTAAATTAAAAATTAAAATTTTCTTTAGCTCGGTGACATGAACGACTCAAGTCAAACAAATCCAAGAAGAAGAAAGAAAAGAGAGAGAGAGAGAGAGAGAGAGAGAGAGAGAGAGAGAGAGAGAGAGAGAGAGAGAAGGAATGAGATAAAGAAAAGAAAAAGAAAAACAAATCAAAAAAAAGAACTAGAGAACAAAGGAACGAAAAAACAAACAAAGAAAAAAGAAAGAAAGAAAGAGAAAAAACAAAGAAAAAGATGGAAAAAGATAAGAAAAAGGAAAACAGAAGAGAAAAAGAGAGAACGATAAAAAGAAAGAAAAAACGAAGGAATGAATGACAGAAAGAAATATAGAAAGAGGGAAAAAAGAAAGAGAGAACAAATGAAAGAAACACAGAAAAAAAGAAAGAAAGAAAGAAAAAAAGAAAGAAGGAAAGAAAGAAAGAAAACGCTATATAAAAAAAAGAAGAATGAAAAGGGAAAGGAAAGACAATGCGACCTGCGGCCGCATCTTCAACAAGATCCGAACAATGAAAGAACACCTTTTCGTTGTCCGTGAGAATGTAATGTGAATGTGATATGTATGTGTTTGAGGAAGACACAGAGAGAGAGAGAGAGAGAGAGAGAGAGAGAGAGAGAGAGAGAGAGTGCGCGTGTGTATGTGTGTGTGTGTGTG